>NDGN011369773.1:0-13391 GCA_002564285.1 Tympanoctomys barrerae | reverse complement strand
GATCACTATGAGTCTGAGCTGCATAGTGAGACCCTGTACCAAATACATAAATAAATAAATAAAATTTTAAGAGAAAAGAAATAAAATAAAACAAAATTTCATTTCATTTGAAAAGTTAGGGTGGGGGCCGGGGAGATGGCTCACTAGAATAAGCGCTTCCCTGGCATGCGCAAAAGCCTGAGTTCAATCCCCGGTTCTGCAAAAAAAAAATAAAAAATAAAAAAATAAAAAATAAAAAATAAATAAAAAGCTAGGGTGTCACTAAGTGGTAGAGCACATGTCTAGCACATGCAAGGGTCTGGGCTCAATCGCTAGTGCAGGAAAAAAAAGGAAGGAAGAAGAATGGAAAAAAGAAAGCTTAGCTACTTTTTCTTCTTGCTGAGACAAAGTACCCAACACCCAAAGTCAAAGGAGGAAAGATTTATCTCAGCTCACAGTTCATGGAGGTCTCAGCTGGCTGGCCCTAAGGCAGCATGGCGTGGCAGGAGGGAAATCGCATGGAGGGTGGCAAAGCAGGAGGCAGAAACTGAAACAGTACAGCTGCAAGACCGCAGCAGCCCTCCTTACTTGTCTGAATCAAATGCCCATGGGATTTCCTTATGCATCAGTTTCTCCAGACTTTGCTACATTATTCAGTGCTCAACAGAAATGTATGAACCACTGGGGATGCGCTTGACGCTGTGAATGCTTTAGGGCCCAGGGCTTTCAAGAAGTGGGGGAAGAAACAGCCAAGCAGATGGATAATTACAAAGCCTAGGCTGGATGTGGACTGAAAAGGGAGGTTGGCAGAGCACACGGCGGGGAACAACATTTCCAGAAACGTGGGCCGCAACACCAAGGCCCCGCGGGGAAGCCGAGCACCCTGCAGGTCTGCAGGTGACTCACAGCAGCTGAATGAAGGCTGCAGCTGGCAGAGACCGGATGGAGAAGTCACAGGAGCCAGCAGCAAGGGCACCATGCTCAGGTCATGACCTCAGCCTTATTTGAGGGCCGCAGAGGCCCTTGCAGGGTTTTAGGAAGGAAAGAAGGAAGCTTGTCTGGCAGCAAAGCAGAGGGTAGATATGGGAGGGGAAGGCTTAGGGTAGAGGGGTCTAGAGGAGGAAGAGCGGGGAAGGGAAGAGGGGAGCCAGTGGAAACAGCGGCGGCAGGCAGCAACGCCACACGTTGTTCTCATGCTCTATAAAAGCAGAGTCATTCTTTCAATCCCTGTAACAGCCCTCTGTGCTGGGTGCTCCCATTGCGTGCCCATTCAACGGATTGTGAAACAGAGAGGCAGTGAGATTAAATCACTTGTCCACAACCAGTAAGGCTGGCAACTAATTCGTGAGTCAGCCAGCCGGGATCCAGAACCCACTAGAACCCACAATCATCGCACGATTGCTGTAATTTAGATAACAGAGGATGTAACGTTGCCCCACACAGTCAGTGAAGGTGACAGAAGCTGTCAAGTCCAGAGTGAGGTCAAGGAGAGGAAGAGCAAGGGGGGTGTGAGGTGAGAGGCCTTCGGGGGCTTCACTGCTTGGGCAGAGCAGTGAAGGAGAAGACTCATGAGGGGGAAGTCCAAATACCAGGAAAGACAATATGATCTATTTTCTATGTGCTGAGTTCGCAGCATCTGCAGGGCCTCGGGAGTTTGCGGGAGGTCATTTCACCTGGGAGTTCGGAGCTTGAGAACAGTAGGTATGAGAGGCACTGCCTGCACAGGGTGCAGGCTGAGGGCGTGAGCGCAAGCAGAGTCACCTGGGGAGGGAGGACCCAGGGAGAAACCGAGGAGCTTTCATATTTCAGAAATGAACTGAGAAGAAACAAAGGGAAATAAGAAGAGAATGGGTCAGTGGGTGCCACCATATGGAGATCCAGGAAGAGAAAAGGAAAGCGGTCACTTTGCCAGCATAAATAAAGTTTAAAGCAATGGTGGCGAGCCTACAGCACTTGTGCCAGAGTGGGCTGCTGTGTTACTAAGAGCTCTGGCAGGCTCGCCATAGCTGTTGTAAAGCACACAGCAGGAGCTGGGGGTGCAGCTCAGGGGTAGAGCACTTGCCCAGCATGTGCAAGACTCTGGGTTCCACCCCCAGCAGCAACAATAACCCAGGGTGCAGGGGGATGAGAGAAAAGACTTTAATGTGACCAACAAACATTTATAATACAGTATTCCCACAGTACATAAAGACTGCCTGCACTCAGGGGCCAGAGGTTCCATCCCAGGGCCTGCCCTGCTGCCCCACCCCTGGGGCAGGCTGAGATGCCAATTGAGACTGGGCGTGGTGGTGCATGCCTGTAATCCCAGCTCTTGGGAGGCCATAAACAGGTGGATCACTGCGAGTCTGATCTAGTAGTGAGACGCTGAACATCCTGTAAAAATACAAAAAGAAAAAAAAAAAGTGACTGCAAATTGATGACATAATGACAATCTTACACAAAAAGAAAGCAGGTAAGAATAAATAATTAACAAAAGAAAAGTACAAAGATCTATAGGGAAACACACTCAAGTTCATTGGCAGCTCAGGAACATACAAAGTAAACGATGAGATGTCATTTCCGGTTATCTGATTGAACAGTGGCCATAGTGCTCTACAGGGTATAGGGGAGTAAACTGGCATGGTAGTTTTTTGCAAGGAAATTCAGTAGTATTTATCAAAGTTACACACACAATGAATATTACCCAGCAAAATTATACTTAAGGTGCAAAATACTCATACATGTTCCCAAAGACTTACATCTAAGGACGCTTGTACTAAGAACCTAAACATTCATCTATAAGGTAATTATCAAATGAATAAGGATATTTCCATACAAGGGATTATCATGTAGTCATTCAAATGAGTGACAGATCTATGCATACTGAGGTAGAATAGACCAATGACACATTGCTGACATTCAGACAATGTAGACAACCTTCTTCATTAAGGAAAGAAGGGAGAAGGACATGCATTTGTATTTGCGTGAGGCAAGATGGACACAAAAACTATGTGTGGTAGTCACCTTGGGGAAAGCAATGGATGAACAGAGAAAGAAAAGGGAAGTGAGAATTTCAAGTTCTCCCCTCCTTACCTTCACATTGCATGTGTCGATCCCCATATGTGTGCTTTATTTTTTTTTTTTTAATAGTAAAGCAGTTTTGTTGAAGAAAAACATTTGCTAAGTTTAGCAACCCAGGAATCATTGTTAACGGAGGCAAAAGCTATTTCTGTGGGGCAGTAGGAAGGAAGCCAGGGGCAGTGTTCTTCTGGGCAATGAGGAGGGGGTCAGGAAGTGGAGACAGAGCTGTCTTAGCCTGCTTTTTCCATAAGGTTGCCTGTGACAAGGGGATACAGCAGAATTGAAACTGAATGGATGCCAGAGCAGGGAGAACATGAGGAGACCCAGCAAGCTCAGCGCAGAAGGGAAAGCACCAGCTGAGGGACAGAGGGGCCAGGAGGTAGGATCCCAAGGATGAGGAGGCAGTGGGCCTCCCAGCCAGGGGCAGGGGCCCCCAAGAGACAGGAGAAGCAACCCTTCCCACTTCCCACGCTGAACCTGCGAGAGAGGAAGAACCTGTGCGTGTAAGTTTTAGGCAAATGTCGGAGGGGATCCGGGGGCCTGCATCTTCCCTGTTAAAAGGAGGGGCAGGTTCCCAGTGCTCAGAGAAGCAAGCCTGTAGCTCCAGACTGGCAGGCTCTGCAGACGCTGTCAGGCAAGAGGGCGTGGGCATCTCCGGAGCTCACCTCAGAAGCGCCTTGTGGGACCTTAGCCAGCAGGCAGGTCGGAGCTCCCGGCTGCTATGGGAGACCCGCCCCTGCCCAGCCCTCAGGACTCCCCCTTGGCAGCCTGAGTCAGAAGCCTTCCTAACAAGGTGGCCTCACTTTCTTCCTGTCCAACAGCCCTGATTGCCACCAAGCCTTGAGTCACAGCAAAGGTGTCAGAGCAGCAACAGCACCATGGATCAATAGCAGGTAGTTAAGCCAACCGGGGAACACAACCCTGATGGAAGGGAATTGGCAACTTCAGCCTTCCCTGAGTCCCCTGGAAACTGGAGCAATGTCTTGCAGAAGCTTGCAGCTAAAATCACTGAGTCTTTGCCTAGATCGTGCTGTCTGAAACCTCTTTCTGCAGTAATGAACATGTTCTGTGTCTTTACAAGCCAATATAGAAGCCACTAGCTACATGTGGCTGTGATAGAGGAGCTCACGTTTTATTTAGCTTTTAAATCAATTTACATTTAACTAGTTACATGTGGCTAGGTAGGACAGTTTCCCCAACCTCTTCGCCATCCTAGCATTTGGGTTTCTGGGACGGAGAAGCACCTAACAGAGCTCAGAAATCTGAGTGTGCTCCAGCTCCTTGTCACTGTGAACAAAGTGCATGATTTACCTAGGTGGAGCAGATAAAAACTATTTTTAAAATTGTTTAAGCCCGGCTCTGTTGTGTCACTGTAGGTAAGTTGCTTAACCTCTTGAGTCTTCATTGCGTCATCTCAGAGTGCCTACCTCACAGGGCTGTCAGGAAGATTAAAAAATACAAATTCTGAACAACTTTGTGAAGTAGAACCAAGTAGATACTCAAGAATGCAACAAATGTGACCGCTGCTCTCCAGGCCGAAGCACATGAAGACACACGTAGGAGACAGCCTTGAAGGTCGGCTCACTGCTCTCCCTTGATTGGAGATGTGGTGGGAGAGAGCTGTCGTGTTACCTGTTAATAAACTGTTCCCATCACTAGAGATCAGCTACAAATGTTAACACTGCGCTTTGGGTGTGTCTTAAGTAATCTCCAGGCAACCCCTCATTTATACTCCCACAACCTAGTGGATTGGATTCTGCTCATGGCCCCATTTCACAGAAGAGTAAACTGAGATTCAGAAAGGGAAAGTGGCTCACCCAGTGTTGCTCAGCTAGTTCTGCTCTTATTTGCCTCTCTCCAGAGGTGATGAACCTCAGTCTGATTTTAGCAACAACTGACCAAGTGTCATTGCATTCTTCCCCAGGGAAAGATGCGTGACACATCCTGTGAAACGTCTGCTGAATAGTTGGAAGGGCCCTTTCCTTGGGGCAGCCCAGATGAGTGAGTCTGTTCCAGGACTGAGGGCTTTCTGGGCCCCAGGATTAAGGAAGTAAGGGGATTGCAGGGGCATTGTTCTTGGGGTGGGCACTGGGAGGGAGCCAGAGCTTGTTCCTAGCTCTACCTGTGTTAATCCTTTTATCTCATCAGCAGCAAATGGGACAAAATACATTCTTAGTACCACTCAACACATTTTCAAAAATGTGTTTGCACTTGGGTGGGATTCTCACTTTTAGCAAAGGATGTTTTCTTGGGGTTTTCCCCAAAATTAGCAGGTCTTGGCTCCAAAGGTGGGATAGGAGCTCCTACAGAGCTGAGATCTGCAGACAGTGTCAAACCTGTAGGCCATAAAAGAGCACCAGAATCCAAAGGTGGGCATGAGGTGAAAAGCAAGAGGGGCAAGAAGGGGACCCCACGTTGGGAGCAAGGGCTCTCAAGGGGACATGGCACAGAGCAAGAGACTGTGAGGTCCTGCAGATTCTGAAGCAGGAGACAAAAACCACTAGGTCCAGGGAGGAAGATGCCCCACTCTGTAGGTGCTTAGGCTCCATCTCTGCTCAGTCACCACCCTGCCCCCAAAGGGAAAGCTGAATGGTGAGGTGAGTGGTGAGGTGCCACAGCTGGAGGCCGCTGGAGTTGGGGTCAGTCCTGTTGTTGGCATCTTGGCAAGACAAGAGAGAGCCCTGTGGTCCTTCATTTGTCTGGGTCTCAGTTTCCTCCTCTGTGGAATCAAAAAGCGGGCTAGAAAAACCCACATGCTTCTCCCCAATATAGGCTTTATGTATCCACAGACAATAGTTTATCCAAGAACTGCCTGGCATGATTCCAAAGCACCCAGCCCCTCGGGAGCTCCTCCCTGAATTGAGCAACCCAATCTACCACTCACTTCCTCCAGAGAGTTCTTACCACTGTGCCCTTCCATGGGCCACAGCTGCCCTCCTGGAGGTGTTCAACAGGTGAAGAGCCCAGCATCCTGGTAAGCCCTGGACCCTCCCACCACCCAGAATCTCTCTCTCCCTCTCTCTGTACTGCTGACCCCCACCCTCATCTTGGGCATCTGCTCTCTCCCCTAATGGACTTCTCACTTCTTGGCTTCTACACCCCTTGCTTTAGACCCTGTGACCCCTAGAGAAAAAACTTGTGTCCCCTTTCTACAACCTTTCTGACAACCACACAGAGCGACCTGTGGTCACTCCAAGCCTTGGACCTGCAGCCTTCTCAGGCCCAGGCAACCTTCCTTGCTTTGGTTAGGATGGGGTCAGAGGATGAGCACATGCTGTGAACTCCTCATTCCTCTGCTACATGCAAGGACTTATGGGCTATGCTGAAGAAAGCAGGAATTCTGGGATTGCAGTAAAGTGGCTGGGTTTGTTGTTAGTGTTGAAAAGATTACCCGAAATGTTTGGGATCTTATAAATGTTGCATGCTATAGCATTTTCATAGCATTGCCTAATTAGAATCCACTCCACCCATGGAGTTGCTGAACTACTGTGAGTTGCCAAGGGGCTGGAATTTTCACTCAAGCCAGGAAGCTCCACTCAGTCACAGAGAACACACTCGGGCCATCAGCAGGTGCTCTCCTGCTCAGGGGTGTAGCAAATAGCGAAGGCTCTTTCTTTCATTGCAGAGAGTAGCAGAAGATGGCAAATCTCAAAGTTGCAAATGATAAGAGTGAACTGTGCCCAGGTGGACTCAATTATGTCTCAAGAACTTGTCTATTTTTAAAAGAGAGGGCTGAAAGCAGAGCTACATGCTTGGTACATGCAGGGCCAATCTTCAGTAAGAAAGAATGCATAGTTTATAAATGTGTTTAAGAGGTGAGAGGTAAGTTTGTGTAGAAGCAGTACAGTAGGCTAAACATAACATAAGTGAGGTGGTTGCCCCCAGATAGAGTCCTGGCTGTGTAACTGGGAAAGGTCCCTTCCAGTGCTGCCTGAAGGAGCCAGCTGGGATAGAAGGATGGGGGCGCTCAACTGACAACAAGCCAGCAAGCTAGGGTGGGGGTGGGGCATCTCCAGGGCAAGGCAGTCTTGATTTAAGGGGTTCAGGCGCAAGGTACAGGAATTTGTGGGGAGGCACATCAGTGGGGGGCACCAGAGCCGTCGCAAGGTCTGGGTGGCCTGCATTTCTGGTGTGCAGGCTCCTGCTATCCCAGAGGTCCTCAGAAGCTCTGGATTCTGTAAGTCTAAGGAAAATTCCCGACTAGAAAGTCTTATGATCTATGACATTTTAGTTGCTTTTCCTGGGATTAGTTAATCCTGGAGTTAATCGTTAGAATACGAAAGACACCTTTCCTCAGAACATAGGAGAAAGTAACTGAAAAGCAGCTGTCTCCAGACAAGAGAGTGCGTGCAACTTTTCACAGAAGGACAGTTTTAACCCAGTAGGTGACATCAGTAAGGGGCGTCACCTACAGCAGCACTAGTGGGAGACAAACAGCACATTGCCTAGCTGCATCACCTCCCTAAAGCTAGTGATTTCTATGTTTTGTTCTCGTTTTTATTAGCGCATGTTTGTGATACACAAGAACATGTTTATCGTGGGCCGGTTGATGTACCTGTCAAACATTAGTCCGTTTTACTTCCCCTTCCCTACCAGCCCTAGGTCCCCTTCCCAGCTACAAGAGCCCTGCCTCCCTGTAAAGATTAAAGATAAACTGAAAATAAGCAGAGCTAGAGTGTTTCCTTGGGTTTTCCCTGAGTGACAGCTGCTCTATGACAGCTTCTGGGATTGAGGTCTGGTAGCTGAGCCTCTCTGTGCTGTGGTCTTGTCATCTACAGACTGAGGCTGATCACAGCTGTCTGTAAGGACAGAAGGTGATTATGTACTAATGAGGCACAAAGTAGCCCTCACATGTGCAGCCCTCCTTCCTTTATTTTGCCCCTGAGCCTCCAACTCACTGCCTCCTGAGAATGGTAAATTAAAACACAAATCAACAGGGGCAACTGGCATCTTCTCCCATCCCCAGGCTAGATTCTGTGGTCCGGCCATGGTTTGTCTTTTGAATTTCTGACCTTACATTCTGACTTTAGGGTCTCCCCCAGGAATCTCAAGCTGACCCTGGAGGCCTGGGAGCATGAGCTCACCAGATGCCTGTAGTCAGACCCCCTCACCCTTCCAAGCCCAGGACTTACCTGAGGACACACTCTGCGCAGCCGCCCCAGCCCTGCTGCTTGGGGCTGATGCCACAACTGGATGGTCCGCTCTCTAAGCCCCCTGTCCCCAGGCCTTGCACCCACTCTGAAAGCTGAGTCTTTTCTTGGGCCATCTGTTCCATTACAAGCATCACCAAGCATCTGCTTTTAGAGGTGACCCATCTTGGATCTCATGACTTCACTAGACAAAACCTTGGGTCTTGGAGAAAACTTGCTCATGCCTGTGAGACTGAGCCAATCACACTGGCCCAGCCAGCTATACTATCTGCCTCTCCCTCAGCCTCCCATCCTCCTGGCTGGCCGGGCCCCACCCTCCTCCTCACATCCTTCTGGGTTCACCACTGATCAAATCTTCACTCTCTGTGGTCACAGTGTGGTGAGAAGATAATTTATCTGGGCCCCATTGCTTATAGGGAAAGGAAAACCATCTCAGGAAAGTGAAGGTTGGATTTCATCACTCTTACAGGTTAAAGGGCATTATTTTTTTGGTTTTGCTTAAATCTACTCAGTTTTCCTTTTGCTACATACAGTAGACAGCACCAGAGCCTACCAGCTACTGAAGAGAAAAACTTCCAAGGACTTCTGCTGCTGCTGCTGTTGTTGTTGTTGTTTTAATATTTTCACTTTCTCTGCAATGCTATGTGTCCTTTGGTTATTCTTTTTTTAATTGAAATATAATTCACACACCATAAAACTTACATAAAGTGTGCAATTCAGTGATATTTTAGCAGACTATGTAACACCTGCCACTAATTTCAGAATGCATTCACCACCCCAGAGAGAAATCCTGTATTGATTAACACCCCTCTTTCCCTCTAGCCCCTGGCAAGCACTAATCTACTTTCTTTCTCTACTAATTATCCTATTCTGGTCATCTCACATAATAATGCTTTCAAGATGTATTTATGTGGTGGTTTAGCTCTTCTTAGAGGTGAATGAATATATTTCATTAGATCATTGGGTGCAGAGACCTCAAGTTATCTGCTCATCAACTTATGAACGTTTAGTTTGTTCTACTGTTTTTCACTATTATGATAAGTACTGGAACAAACACTGGTGCATAAGTTTTTTATGTGAACATATATTGTCAATTCTCTTGTGCATACAGACGTAGGACAGGAATTGCTGGGTGACATGGATTAACTTTTTGAGCAAAGGCTAACCTGTCTTCCAGTGTCACACTATTTTGCATTCCCATCAGTGATAAGTGTTCCAATTTCTCCACATCCTCATTACATTTTGAGAGGCTGAGGAGGGTAGATTGTGAGTTCAAACCTAACCTGGACACCTTAGTTACTTAATGAAACCCTGTCTCAAAATTTAAAAAAAAAAATTAAAAAGCTAGGAATGTAGCTCCGTTTAAAGGTCCTTGGTTCAATCCTTATAAATAAATAAATAAATAAATAAGAAAAAAGAGGAAAGGAAAGAGGGTGAGTGGTGGGAGGAAGGAAGGAAGGAAGGCAAGAAGGAAGGAAGGAAGTTAGTTTCACCAATATTTTGGGTGATTGCGGCATCACATAAAATGATGACAATTTCTCTTTGATACTGAAGAAAATGGTAGCCTTTTCATAAAATATACTATTTTGTCTCATAATCTTACTGCTTCTATCCCTTCCAAATTAGAAGTAAAAATTAATTCCATGTAATAGGTACACAAGTGCAAAGAATCCCCGTGGGTGATAATAAAGGATGATTTTACTGTGCAGTAACCCTCATGTCTCCTCTTTAGGCAAGATTTAAGTTTACCCAAAAATGGAAGACTTTTTCTTCGATTACAACTTTACTGGCGATTTTGGTCATTACAGCACTGATCTGTCCCACATTTCATCAGACTCTGCTCCGTGCAACCTAGAGCCCCTCGGTATCAATAGTTATGTCGTAGTCATAATCTATGGCCTGGTGTCCGTGCTGAGTCTGCTGGGAAACTCCCTGGTGATGCTAGTGGTCTTGTACAACAGGAGCACCTCCTCTGTCACTGATGTCTACCTGCTGAACCTGGCCATCGCTGACCTGCTCTTTGCCCTGACTTTGCCCTTCTGGGCTGCCTCCAAGATACAAGGCTGGACTTTTGGCATATTCATGTGCAAGACAATCTCGTTCCTGAAGGAAGTCAACTTCTACAGCAGTATCCTGCTCCTGGCCTGTATCAGCGTGGACCGCTACCTGGCCATTGTCCACGCCACACGCACTCTGATCCAGAAGCGGCACCTGGTCAAGTATGTATGCCTGGCAGTGTGGGGACTGTCTCTGATTCTGTCCCTGCCCATGTTACTCTTCCGCAGTGTTGTCTATCTGCATGACTTCACCCCAGTCTGCTATGAAGACTTGGGCAGCAATACAACCAAATTGCGCCTAGTGCTCCGGCCTGTGCCCCAGATCTGCGGCTTCATCCTGCCGCTGCTGATCATGCTGTTCTGCTATGGCTTCACGCTGCGCACGCTGTTTAAGACCCACATGGGGCAGAAGCACCGGGCCATGCGGGTCATCTTCGCCGTTGTGCTTGTCTTCCTACTCTGCTGGCTGCCCTACAACCTGGTCCTGCTCTCAGACACCCTTATGAGGAACCAATGGATCGAGGAGACGTGTGAGCGCCGCAGTCACATCGACTCAGCCTTGGAGGCCACCGAGATCCTGGGCTTCCTCCACAGCTGCCTCAACCCTCTCATCTATGCCTTTATTGGCCAAAAGTTTCGCCATGGACTCCTCAAAATCATAGTCACTTATGGCCTGGTCAGCAAAGAGTACTTGCCAAAGGAGACCCGGCCTTCCTTTGTTGGCTCTTCATCAGGGAACACATCCACCACCCTCTGAGATGGTTTGCCCAGGTTGTAGTGCCTCAGGGCCCCTCTTTCTTGTAGCATCTTATTCCAAGCCTCACGTCCACTGGCTGTTTATGATGTACATGGTGATGCAGCCTCTCCATTGTGGCTACAGGAAGAAGCAGAAGACTCATCTTCACCAAACTTACTACACGGCACTCCACCCATCGGTGGTCACTATACCAGCTCATAGAGCTGGGCCTCCTATTGCTAAGCCCAACACAGTCTATTTTCTAAGACATGCAAATAAAAAACACACCAGAGAAAGCTATTATCAGAATAATAGCTTTCTAATAAATACACACCAGAGAAAGCTATTATCAGAAAGAAGAAAATTAAAAAGAAAATAACAATTGTTAGCAAGGATGTGGAAAAACTGGTGGGTTTCTCCCGCAGAGCTGGAGGAAGTAGATAGATGGTAGAGCCGCCTTGGGACACAGCAAGGCAGTTTTCCTCAAAATGGCAAGCACAGAATGACCACCTGATGCCACAGTTGCACTTCTAGGGGACTTAGGCAAATATTTTTGCACCACAGCATCACTTCCAACAATAAAGGTGGAAATAATCTGAAAGTTCATTGATGAATAAATGGATAAATGAAATGTGATGTACACCTACAACGGAATATTATTTGGTCATAAGAAGAAAGGACTGCTACATGTTACATTATGGATGAACCTTGAAGACATTTTCCTAAGTGAAATAAGCAGGCTGCAGAAGGACAACCCTGTGTGATCCCACTTACACAGAGTGCCTCGAGTAGTCAAATTCCCAGACACAAAAGAGAATAATGGGTATCAGAAGCTGGGGGAGGGGAGGATGGAGAGCCACTGCTTAATGCTTGCAGAATTTCAGTTCAGAGTAATGGAAAAGTTCTGAAAGTAGACAATGTGGGAGTTGTACAATAATGTGAAAGCGGTAGATGTCCCTAAATTGTACACTGAAAGGGTAAAAAGAGGGCTGGGGCTATAGCTCAGTGGTAGAGGAGCAGTTGTGAGGCCCTGGATTCTATCCCCAGCACCTCAAAAAAAGAAAAGAAAGAAAGAAAAGTAAATGTTTATGTATATTTAACCTCAATTTTAAAAAGTCTGAGCCCCAAAAGACACCTTAGCCACCTACTTACAATTTCTTGTAAAGCAATATCATTAAACATCCTTTTTTCAATAAATGACTTTTAGTTGGGTATTTATTTCATTACTCCCACCAAAAACACACCAAGAGTTCCTTAGAGGTGAGCTAGGGTGAGAAGAGGTCCTACTGTGAGGGTCTTTCAAGATATACGTTCCTTTGCTAGTTCCAGGGTCCACAGAGAGAGGCTGGGGTGAAGGCAGGGACCCGCCTGTGCATTGCTCATGCTGTTCCCCCCAAGCCCCCACTGCTGAGCGAAGATCATGGGGAGAACTTGTGTGGAGGCCCAGCGGAGCTCCTCAGGACCATGGGTCAGCCAGTAGTCAGGAGCATCCCAGTCAGGTTTAGGAGAGGCAGAAGGTCAGGCAGGTCCCCCAGTCAGCCTGGTTGGAAAGCCAGAGGGCAGGAAGCTTTCCTGACCTCAGAGAGCAGCACCCACTGTCCCTCACCCTGTGCTCTATCCTTTCCAGCACACACATGCCCATCATCCAGGGTGTAACAAGACAGCAGTAGTGCAGAATGGGAAATGATTTATAATCTGTCGCCCAGAGGAAACAAGGGACTTGAATCATTCCTTTAGTATGTATGAAGGGCCAGCTGGAACATAGCAGCACCCAAAACAGAGAGCCCTGCCCTGGCCAGCTCCTGCTCTCGGAGCCAGGGAGGGAGCACTTTGTTAAGGGAGTAAGAAAGCAAAAGGGACAGAACACCCCCAGATACCAAACCAATCCAATCTTGACAGGAAGCAAGGAGCCAGTATGAAGGCCGAAGAAACCCTGCCCCTACTCAAGGGTAGTGGACGCCCACTCACCACTTGGGGAAGTACTTTTCCCATTGCGTTCAGCAAGCAGGATTCATCCAGTGCCAACCAGCCCTTGCTCCATGTTCATTCTCCACCAGGGACTTCGCTAAATTCAGGAGCAAGCGTGACTCAGTTGCTTCTCTGATTCAGCAAAGGGAAAATGCAGTGGGACAAGCACTTACCAAACACACTGGAGAGGCCAGAAGGACCAGTGTGGTTCTGCCTGGGTGAGGCCACCAACCTACCAGCCAGGTGGCTCCCTGGGTGACCTGGGAGGGAGGAGGCCAAATGCACTTGGCTCCTATTCCAGGACTCTGTTCTTTGCTCCTCTAATGAGGCCTCAAGGAAATGAAGGTTCTTCAAGGAGCAAAAGAAGCTCTGGTGAGCCTGGAACCAACAGGGCTGAGACAAACTGGATTTAAGTGAACTTTGTTCTCTCTCCCCCCCCCC
>NDGN011369761.1:0-10165 GCA_002564285.1 Tympanoctomys barrerae | reverse complement strand
AAAAAAAAAAGGAAGCTCCCGCTAAGGAGAACAGAAATGATTTTGATGTGTTCATTTTCTGAACTGATCAGTAGTGCCAAGTGATTTACAAATTGGGAGATAAAACACTGGTGTTAAGTTCATCAGATTTAGATCTGTCATAACGGGCACAGCATAAACAAGAGCACCTCTGACCATGTACACCACTGAAGCTTAGAGTGAAACACTGCCTGACTCAGGTCATCAGCTACCCATGCCAAAAGGGTGGGGCTTTAGCTCAGCTGCACAGCGCCTGCATGGTGAGCATGAGGCTGTGAGTTTGATACCTGTTATCCCCCCAAAATAATAATAATAACGAATGTGCCAAGAGACTGAACTTTGTACAGCAGTTTTCTGGGGAGATGTTGCCATTTACTAGGAAGAGATGAACTCAAAATTTTTTAATAAGGGATTTCAGATGACTCAGAGATCTCAGGTAGGCTTGTTTGTCTTGATAAGGGTGGACCGCAAAACAGGTTCTTCTATTACACCTCAGCCACCACTGTCTTTCTTTTCTGTGTGGAGACCAGTAGCCTTTGCAGGTCACTCCAAAACTACTTATATCAAGCTTCCTCTAGAAATGCCAGCCACGGGCAGTGGCACCACCTTCGAGTACCCTTTTTATAACTTACCCATTTAATTTCTTCAGCCATGTCTACATGTTTGATTCCTGGATACTTAACCCGGTTGCTTTTTTGAACTCTTAATCACATTCCCAGCTACTAACCACCACGACATGGATGTTTTAGCTCTAGCTTAAGTGTAAGTAAATACAAGTTTTTGTTTTGCTTTTTTCTACCTGAACACCTTTCTTTCCTTGTTACCGACCACAGTTAGTGCATCTCTTTCCCTAATCATCCCCAGAAAGCTCACGCTGCTCTGAATCCCCCCACTCTCCATCTTTATCTTTTCAGTCTTTAAATTTGGATAAATTTCTCCTTTCCATCTCTTCCTTTCTGATAATTCCCCAATGCCCTAAATTAAAAGTCCCCAGTTATCCTTGTTGTATTGTTTTCTAAAAATATAGTTTCTTTGTTCATGTCTATCTTTTCATGTTACTCTCCACAACTCACAGAAGTTTGTGGGTCTCACTATAACTGTTACATTGCGTTGTGTTTCTTCTCATGCTTGGTCTTTCCTTCTAGGTTTATAGTCACTCATTTAGTTCGGATTGAATGAATGAACACGATGCTCACTAGTCTATAACAAAGACACACTGATTTGCTAGAAGCGTAAATTATGTTTTGTTGTAGAATAAAATCAGTCAAAATATTAGACTATTGAATCCAGTGATTTTTTTTTTCCTGGTACCTAGTATCTCTGTAGTGATTAAAGTCATTCTGATATAAGGATTCTTTACCTGACATCTGTAAATGAACTTGTAAGTCATTAAAATTTATGAGAAACTTGGTCTGTTTTTTCTGAAGAATGACCATGCTTTCCACCAAATTCTCAGAGACCCCAAGACGCCGCGTGGTGGCTCTGCGCCCTGACTGCGGTGCTTCCTGACCGCAGGCCCGAGCAAGTGACTTAATTCCTGAGGCCTTGCCTAGCTGCCACACCTTTAAATTTGCCTCATAAAATTATGGCTATCTAGTGGGTTAATGTACATGAAGTGCTCAGCGCGTACATCTGGCTGCGTAGCTCTTGCTGGAAAAACACCTGTAGAAATAAGATACACAGGTAAAAATTACTGTTACAAAAAATGTAGGATGGGAAACTCAAAAGGCCACCGTTGACTATTTAGGTTTGGAGTTATCCACAGAGAAGCAGTGGTTGAAATCGCCCCCAGGAGTGGTCCGAGCAGCCAGAGCGTGCGAAGGAGGACGGCGGCTTCCGACGAAGGCCCAGAGAGGCGCGAGGGCGCGGGAAGGAGGCGTGAGGAATCGCGGACCTGAGAATCCCGGGCTCCAGGGATTTCATCACGAAAGCTACGGTTAAGCCTTCCTTAAGCCGGGAACGCTGGAATACGAAGGGACTGGATGTGGGAGTAGAAGATATGCTAGTTTCCTAGTCGCAAGTTGCAACAAACACAGAAGTGGTTCTCTCCCTGTCGCGGAGGACAGGCAGCCCCGGGCCGGGCGGCCCGCAGCGGGGCAGGCTCCGGAGGCCCGCGCAGAGCCTGGCCGCCTGCTCCGGCGCGGCTTCGGCAGCGGGGGCGGCCGGCAGTGTCCCTTGTCCTGGTTGTCCTGCCGAGGCAGCTGCGACGCCCCAGTTTCGTCCCCTTTTCCGCACGGCCCTTTCCCCTCTGGGCCTCTGTGTCTGAATTTCCCTTTTTAAAGAGGATACCAGATGCTGGAGCTAATCAAATCCAAAAACGTCTTCGCTTCAACTTTATTTCTTCTGCTGGCATATACAATCACAGCCAGTTGTTTATTGAACTGCTGTTGGAACTGTAACTGCACTGTTACATGGTGCAAATACCAAGTTGCCCCACGGTATTTGACAGCTTTCCCTGTCTCCCCACATCTGCCTAACTAATGCTCAAGTTTTATAACTGTATCAATATTTGTGTTTACATCTCCATTTCTGAATCTCTCTCTCTGTAGTTCACTACTGCATCTGTCTTATTTTGTTACAAATCAGACCACGTTCACAGGCTCCAGGTAAACAAGAAGTTTAGGAGAAGGAGCTTCAATCCAGCGCGAATTTCCTCCGCGCTGCGGCGAGTCGCACCGCCGGGCACCGAGGAGCGGGTGAGTACTTGGGAGAAGTGCCTTTCCCTGTGGGTATTCGTTAGTAAAAGAAGACTGTCGTTTGAGACAAGAGCTTTATTGAGGAAGACAGATGCAGTAGTCAATTACAGAGCAATAGATTCAGAAATGGAGATATAAACAGATATTGATATAGTTATAAAACTTAAGCATTAATTTAGGAAGATGTGGGAGACAGAGAGAGGGTTGTCGAATACCACCCACGGTGGAGGATTAGCGGGAAGAAAGACAGGAAGACATTTGCTTCGGTAAGAGGGTAGACTGTATTTTACAGTTCCGATAACAGTTCAATAAACAACTGGCTGTTATTGTACATTCCTTAAAATAGTATCCACTTTAGAGTTTTGTCTGATTCTACATTGCAGATGCAAATATTTCTTAGGAGATTCTTTTTTTTTCAAAGATAATTCTAAAAGAATTGTTATAATTTTATTTTTTAGGTGGTGCCAGGGATAGAACTCAGGATCTTGCGCTTGCCAGGCAAGAACTTATTCCACTGAGCTATCTCCCTGCTTCCCCCCACCCTTTTTTTTTTTTTTTTTTTTTTTNTTTTAAGGAAATGTCTACAGGGTGTTCAGGGTCTCACTACTAGTTCGGACTTATAGTGATCCACCTGTTTACAGCCTCCCAAGAGCTGGAATTACAAGTGTGCACCACCACTCCCAGTCTCAATAATTTTAACTCACTATAACCAAAATGTAAGAATCCAAATTTTGTTTTATAATTTTATTGTAGAAAATAACATTTTATTTTATTTTATGGAGCATAGTAAGAATCTATAATCTCATTCTCTTAAGAGTATGTGTGCTGGTCTTGGTGTCACATGCCTGTAATCCCAGCACTTGGAAGGCTGAGACAGGAGGATCGCTTCAAATTCAAGGCCAGCTTGGGCTACATAGTGAGTTCAAGACAAGCCAGAACTAAATTTCAAGACCCTGACTCAAAACAACAACAACAAAATATGCTAAAAATAATGCTTTTAATAAAAGTACTTTAAATAACAGAGAAATTATAATCTGTGACGGTGGATGTGTATATTGCAAAGCTTGGACGAGGGTAGCATGTTAAGCCTAACACCACAGCCTGAGCCCGTAGGCACTGGGAGAGCGTAGAAGAGCATGCTGATAGTGAACGTTACATCTAGACTGAAAAGAGCTCTGGTATTAATCTAACTATCTGAACTTTATTTTGTAGGCAGCAGGAAGCTATGGAAGAATTCTAAGGCCATGATTAAAGGTATTAAAAGTAGAGCAGCAATTGAAACATTTTAGGAAGGCCAGTACTGCGTACAGGTCTATATTTAACTGCTCTTAAATTACTCCATTTGGATAGATGTCCAAATGTATCTCAGTGTCAGCAAGTTTGAAACAAGGATTTTTATGAAATATAATTTATCTTCTCTTGTTTGTTGATTTCCTGGATTATTGAAGTAGCACTATCTTCACATTCAGCCGAATCAGAGACATGGGAGTCATCCTTGACTTCTTCCATCCTACTTGGCAGTCAAGTGCTGCTACTTTCTTTTACCTGTCTCTTCATTCCTGGTACCTGTATCTTCTTCGTCCTTGGATCATTGCAGAAAGTACCTATTGCCTTCCGGTTCGGATATTGTAAAAAGTGCCCAATTTGTCTCTTTCTCTAGTCATTTTCTGTCTCTGTTTCCCTTCCCTATTTGCTAATGATTCTCTTTTAAAATACAACCTTGATCATGTCATTCTCCAGTTCAGTATTTTTAATGTCATCCCATTTCTTAGGGAACTAAATTCGAACCCTCCCTCCTGGCACAAGGTTCCTTGTACTCCAGTGCATGCTACCTCACTACCCTAACCTTCCACCACAGTGCCCCACAAGTGCTACACTCACCCCACATTACCCACTGTCTTGGTTACTTCCTTTGTTGCTGAAACAAAATGCCAAACACCCAAAGTTAAAAGAGGAGACGTTCCTTGTTGTTCAGTTTGTAGGTGTTTCACTTCACAGTCGGCTGGCTCCAAGGTGAAGAGGTGCAGAGGGGCGTCAGGAGGAAAAACCCTTCACGGCCGGCAGAAGACAGCAGAGCAGCGAGCGGCAAGCAGTGACAAGGCAGCCCTCTCTCCGTCCCTTACGCTCTAGTCTGGTTATCTACCCTAGGGCAGGAGTCACTCACACCATGGCGGGGCGCCCTTACCCTAGCATCACCCTATGACTCAGTCCCAGCGTCACACACTACACAGCCACGCTGGAAAAGGCTCGCCTGAGAACTGCTTGTTATTAGAATGTAGTGTAAGCGTCATGGCATCCCTGAAGCTTGACATGGCCCCCTTCGCAGGCGCAGTTAATTTTCTCTTGTGTGTTTGTTTTGCTAAGCTGTGTGTGCATCATAGTACCTGGGTTACGCACTGAGCAAGTCTTGCTTGTGTAATTGTCAGTTGAGTTCCCTGGACTGAGATCTTGTGTAACAAACCATATTGCTTTATCTTCGTGTCTTTAGGGAAGAGTTCATTATTTGGAACATGGAACATACTGTGTGATGCTTTTGAATTAAAAAGTTCATTTCTGCATGGGGACTTTAGAAAGTGGTCTTATAAACAAAGAGACAAATTAGGTGGAACACGAGGACACCTTGGGGGGTAACAACTCAAACTTCACGGGCCTATAGGATTTTGAAAAGAGAAAAGACTGAATAATTGAGAAAAATGATGTGAAGATTGGACTTGATGACTGGCTGATTCCTGTGAAGGAGGAGAAATCGAAATGGCGACAAGGCCTGGAACAGCACCTGGGCCAGGGAGGCTGAAAGTCCAGAAAGGTCTCTGGGGTCTGTGACTGCGTCCCCTTGTTGCTCCTGGTAGTGGTCATTGCAAAAGCTGCCTCCCCCTTGCCTCCACTTCAAAATTTATTAATTTGATTGATCTTCTCAAGTCTCTATTTATTAGTTTTATTTTATTTTGCTTATTATCTATTTCATTAGTTTATAGTGTTATTTTTATTATTATGTCTTTTTTGTATCTTGTGAGATTTTTTTGTTTGATTTTTTTCAGGTATATAGTAAGGTCCTTCACTTAGAGCTTTCTTCTGTTTTCATATAATTGTTAAATATTAGGGCCAGCCAGATATCTCAGTGGACTAAAGAGCCTGCTTAGGCAGACACAGGTTGGGGGTTCAATACCTGGCAGGCCATGCTGGCCCAGCCCTCAGGGCATGCTGAAACAGTGGTTGTCTCAACAGGCCTGGAGACAATGGTGGCTGTGCCTGTAATCTCAGTGCTTGGGGGCTGTAAACAGGAGAATCACTACCAGTCCAATCTACGCAGTGAGACCCTGTAGACCCTGGACTAAGTACATTAAAAAAAAAAAAAAAACCTACAAATCTTCCCCCCAACACTGATTTAGTTACATCCAGTGGGGTTTTAACTCTTTAATTTTCATGTGGTTCAAAATATCTTTGAAATATTTTATGATCTCATGTATAACATTATTTAGAATTATTTCTTTTAATTTTCAAGCATATGGGACTTTCATCCCAATTTTGGTTAATAACTTCTAGTTTAATGTCACCTACTGACTGGCACATTCTCAATGCACAGTGAGAGTGTGCGTCACGGGGAGCTGCCACCTGCACATGACACACTGCCTCTTCTTCCCTTCCATTCCCTTCCCTGGCTCCAACTTCTCTCTCCTTATCTACAGAAGTGTTTTTTCCATTTTCTCCCTTTATTCTCTTTTTTCCTCGTTCTTCACTCCCTTGTTCTCATCCTCATTTGAACATTTTCTTTCCATTTTAATGTCTATTATACATTTTGGTTCTTATTTATACTTTCAATCTCTCACACTAGAGAAAAAAAAAACTATTTAGTCATGTGTGTCCAATGTGTTTCACTTAAGAGTATCATCTCAAGGTGTATCCACTTAGTAGAAATGGCTTACATTTATCCTTCTTTATGACAGAGTAGTACTCTGTTGTAGAAAAAACCCACATCTTCTTTATACATTCATCAATTAATGGACATTTGGGCTGTCTTAAAGATTTGGCTGGTACAAACTGTGCCCATCCAAGCATCGTTGTGAATAAATCACTGTGGTATGATGCTTTTAATTCAAGAAGATCCCAGTGGGGCTGGTGAGGTAGCTCCGTGGTCCAAGTGCCTGCACGGCAAGCACAAGGACCTTGGGCTCCATTTCCAGTACTGCATGCTGCACTGGCCCTGGTACCCTGGGCTCACCGTGACAGACCCCAAAACTGGGCATGGTGGCGCACCCTGTAATCCCAGTGCTAGGGAGGCTGAGAAAGGAGAATCACTACGAGGCTGAGCTGTGTAGTGAGCCCTGTACCAAATTTAAATAAATAAATAAATAAATAAATAAATAAGAGATACCAAGGAAGGGAATACCTGGGCTGAATGGAACCTCTACTTTTATTTGGAGGAATTTCCAGAATGCTTGCACCAGTTTACACTCTCCCCAACACAGGAAGTGCCCCCTTTCCTATGCCCCCCACAGCCTTCTTAGCATTTGTTCTTGGTTGATTTCTTGGTTATAGCCATTCTTTCTGGGGCGCAATGGAATCCCAGCAGTGTTTTAATCTGTATGTCTCCAATGATAAGTGACTTTGAGCATTTTTCACATATTCATTTGCCACTTCTACTTGTGCATCTGAGAAGTGTTTATTCATTTCAGATGCCTATCTTTAGATTGGATCATTAAATCTGAGAGAGGATCTGCTTTTTATTTTTTAGTCCTTTATATATTCTAGGTATTAGTCCTTTGTCTAAGGAACAGTTGACAAAATTTTTTTCTCATACTCTTTGCTCTTTACTCTGTTGGTCGTTTCTAGTGAAAGGTTTTGAATAAGATTTTGAGAACTCAGCTGTTGATTCTTTGTGATAGTTCCTGTGTGACTAGTTTTCTTTATAAAGTATTTTCCTACATATGTCTTAAAAAGTCCTACCTCTGGGCTGGGGAGATAGCTCAGTAGCATAAGCACTTGCCTGGCAAGTGCAGAGTCCTGAGTTCAATCCCCACCAGACAGGCGCTTATGCCACTGAGCTATCTCCTTGGCCCTATACGATCTATTTCAATGTTAGTTTAGTGCATGTTAAAAGGTAGGAGTCTAGTTTTATTTTTTGGCATGTGGAAAACCAGCTTTGGCAGTGCCATTTATTAAAAGGCTGTCTTTCTTCCATTGAAGATGTATAGCTCCTTTGTTAATGCGTATGTTTGGAATTGTTTTTGCATCTTCTAATCTGTTCCATTGACCCTGAGGTCTGTTTTTTGGGTTTGTTGTTGTTGTTATTGTTTTTCCGGTTCCAGCTGTTGTTATCACAGCAGCTGTGCACTGTAGCTCCAAGTCAGGGATTGTGATGCCCCCCTGGCTTGCCTTTGCTGTCCCAAATTGCTTCCACTACTCTCGGGCTCTTCTTCTCCAAATGCATTTGATGATTGTTTTCTCTAACTTTGTGAGACATACTGCTGGCAGTTTGAATGAGACTGAATTAAATCTGTATAACAATTTTGGGAGTTGGCAATTTTCGCTATATTGATTCATCATACCCAGGACCCAGGGTGGCTTTCCATTTTCTGATATCTCTTCAGTCTCCTTTTTCAGAGCACTGTAGTTTTCACTGTACAGGTCTTTTACTTTCTTTATTAGATTGATTCCTGCCACAAACTGACATGGCTCTCTCTTGATGGTCCCAGGGAAAAATGGCAAGGGGATTAGAAAGATAGACAAGAGATGAGAGTGGACGTCAGGTGGAGCTCTCTTTCCAGGTGGGATGAAAGGAGCTGAGGAACCACAGCAGGGGCGTTCATTTATACTCCTGACAAGGTCGGTATCCCAAGACAAAAGGTTGCCTCCTGACTAACACTGGAGTTGCCTCAGGCCGGGTTACTTTCTCAGCACGCAAGCATTTCCAGCTTCATCCACTTCCTACAGATTCCTTTGTATTTCGTTTTGTTGGATGCTATTGTGAAAGGTGTTGTTGCTGTAATTTCCCCCGCAGGGTGTTTGTTATTTGTGTACAGAAATATTATTGTTTTTGAGTGTTGATTTTTGTTTCTAGCTATGCAACTGAATTTGTTTGTTTATTTATTTATTTATTTATTTATTTATTTTTTGTTTATAACGTTGGCTAAGGGTTTGTCCACTTTATTTAATCTTTCATACAACCAACACTTTGATTCATTGATTCTTGGTGCTATTTTCTTAGCCTTAGTTGCATTAATTTCTATTCTGATCTTTATAATTTCCTACTTTATACCAGTATTAGGCTTCACTTGCTCTTCTTTTTCCAGAAGATTGAGGTTCAACATTAGGTTCTTTATCTCAATCTACTCTGTTTTACTGATACAGGAATTCACTACTATAAATTTCCCTATTAGGAATGCTTTCCTTGTTTCATATAAATGTGAGTATAATTGTCATTATCATTTAATTCTAGAAACTGTCTAATTTCATCTCTGACCCATTGGTTTTTAAGGATGGTGTTACTTAATTTCAATGTGTTCATGAAGTTTTTATTTTTTATTTTTTTTTTGTCATTGATTTCCAATTTTTTGCACTTTGACCCTGACGATATTCATGGGATAACTTCTGTTCTTTTGCTTTTACTTAAGCATATTCTATGAGCTAGTATACTCTCTAGTCTGGAGAATATTCCATATAGAGTTGAGAAGAATGTGTATTCTAATGTTGTTGGGTAAAACACTGCAGACATCTAATAAGTCCATTTGTTCAGAATTTTGGTTCAGTTCTGATATTTCTTTGTTGATCTTTCTGGTTGATCAGTCTATTTGTGACATTGGACACACTCAGTGATTTTTCATGTCTATTAATATTTGTTTTATATATTTGGGTGCACTTGTGTTTGGTGCATATATATTTATAATTGTTGTCTCTTCCATTTAGTTTGTTCCCTTTATAAGGATATAATGACCTTCTTTATCTCTGTTGATCAAGCTTGACTTGAAATCCACTTTGTAATAGAGCAGTTATCACTGCTTTTTTTCTGGGTTTGTTACATGAGTTCTGTCACGAAGAGTTTTCACTCTTTCAGTCCATTAATTTCTTTTTTAATTAAATATATTTCTTGTATGCAGCATATTGTTGGACCTTGCTTCTTAATTCTTTCTGCCTGTGTCTTTTCTTTTTCTTTCTTTTTTTTTTTTTTTGGAGTGGAATTAATTTTATTTTACACTAGGTGGTGGGCACAAAACAATCCTCCTTAATAAAGTTGACAATTAGCTTCACTCAGAACATTTTTAATAATGTACATTAGGAGCCAGGGAGATAGCTCAGTGGAATAAGCACTTGCCTGACACGCAAAAGGACCTGAGTTCAATCCTTGGTTCCACAAAAAAAAAATAATAAAAAATAATAATTATAATGCACACTAAAAAAAGTATTCATCTTACAAATTGTTCTGCAATCCAAATATACAACAGCTTGGAAAACAA
>NDGN011369722.1:0-12611 GCA_002564285.1 Tympanoctomys barrerae | reverse complement strand
GTAAGTTTATGTGTTCAATTTTTCTACAAAAGAAAAATTATATAAACACCCTTCTGGGGCTTCGAGTGGTGGTTGGATAGTTCCACCTGTGGTCACCAGAACACAAGCCATTCCTCACACCAGTACAGGATGAGCTCTGGCCTCTGGGATTAGGAGTGCATCCTGCTGTGTAGCTTTGGCTCCCTCTGCCTTGTTTTGGTGGCAGTGAAAACACCTCCGGACCACGTCTAAGTGCGTCTTGATTTCTGACAATGCCTGATTTCTGAATCATGTCCTAGCTGGCGTGACCCCGCCACATGGGCCAGCACTCACTGGAGCATGACTGTAAGTCTTTTTCCAGATCAGTATAATAAAGGAGTGATGTGCAATAAATAGATAAATAAATAAATAAATAAATAAATAAATAAATATAAACTGATGCCATTTGAAAGTCATGTATTATCTAAGATGGGTAAAGAGAAGAGAATCCTTGCCAAAATATAATCAGTTCTCTATATCGCTGGATTTCTCATCATGGCATCCACCAACCTCAGGTATAAAATATTTCAGAAAAAAAAATGTGTATGCTGAATGTGTGCAGACTTTTCTTGTTACTATTCACTAAACAATAGAGGATAACTATATAAAAGTTACATTATATCAGATACAAACAATCCAGAAATGATTTAAGGTGTCAGAAGGACACAGTGGTATATTGATTCACAAGCTTAATTCCTTCCACAGTTCAGAAAAAGAAGGCCACATCTGTGTTCATGCAGGAAAGATGGCCAGCTGTCACGTTCACCACCTGTTGCGCAGTTCTCAAGACAAAATTTTTCCAAGTGCTTGCTTAGAAACCAAATTATTCATAAACAAAAATAGTCATGTGCCAAGGAGCCACTATATTGTCCCATTTTACATAAGAGATTAGAGCATCCTTGGGTTTTGCTCTAGGAGAGCGGGTCCTGCAGCCAATCCCCACAACACTGAGGGTTAACTCTATAGTGGTTTGCACATTGCTGGTGGTATGTACAGGAACCACATCTGTGATGTGGTCATGGCTATGCTTTATATTAGGTAAACATGAAATACCTCACCTTCTACCCGTGCAGTGAAGCACCCCTGGACAGGAGGTTTGAGTGTTTACACATAGTACCTAATACTTCAGGATGCTCAGCACTGTGCTAAATGCCTTATATACATTAACCCCTGTAATTCTCTGAGAAAACTCTTAAGTGATTTTACATATTAAACTGTGACATATTTTATATAGAGAAATATTTACAGATTCACATATAGAACTGTTTACAGTGTTCTTACATATTACATCTTTACATATTTTGCATGGAGTGTATGTCCTTATTACATGGTTAAAGTGTGTGGGGATATGTTGAGGCAAGCTTGGCTATGACTTAATGGCTCAGGGGCTTTAGTGATAGGGTACAGGGTTCATTGTTTTATTCTGAGTGCTTTTATATATATTGGTAATTTCCCCAAAATCAAAAATAAAGCAAAAACTGATGTAAGTATTATTACCTTCTCTTCCTCAGTTAAAAACTCATCCAACTCCAAAGTGTATGCATTTAGCTGCTGCATCTGTGGCTCTAAAACTACCATGGCTCTGAGGGCATCACACTGAGCGACATTTCATGCTACAGGATATTCCAGATTGTGGACAAGTGCTGCAAAATAGACACCATCTGAGCTACTAGCAGCTCACAGTTTGCATGTAGTTCACACTGCTTTCCTTGTGGTAGTTTTATGTCTTTGGGAAGGTGGCTTTCAGCACATGTGATTAAAATCAAATACCTTGTGAAAAATCAATGCGAAGCCAGAACTGAAGGTTGTGCTTTCCTAACTGATGCTGAGATTTGAGCAGTTGTGCAATACCAGCCACTGCACTTAACGCATTAAAAAAATAATTACAAAAGTAAAATTTTTGTCTTAATTTATATGTATTTTTCAATTAGCTACATAAATTTTTCTTAAGTTTCTTTAAACCTCACCAAAGAGCCTGTGAATCAAGTGCTTGGTACTGCCCGAGGTGCAGAAGCTAAAGCATGAGACTTCTGAGTGTCTGTCCTCTGAGCTACCTTGGCCAGATCTTTAGATAAAGACATGTTCATTCACTGATGCTTGCCTATTCAGCACTTAGGGTTACAGGCACCGTTCGACACCAGGTACAGCAGTAAAGGGGGCAAGTCAGGTCCTGTCCTGCTGTGGCTGCTGCTGTGGAGGCCAACAGTAGACACAGTGCACACACATTATGCTGAATTATGATAAGGGTTAAGAACAAGGACACAAAGACAGTCCAAGAAGACAGGAATTGGAGTAGGGGCTTGTTCTGTTGCTGTGACAAAATATCTGATGTCATGAACGTATAAAGAAAGGATTTATTTTGGCTCACAGTTTGAGAAGGCTCAGTCAATAGTCTGTTGGCTGCATTGCTTTTGGCCTATGTCAGTACTGGGCATCATGGCAGGGAGCCTGTGGCAGAACCAAGCTGCTCACTTCATGACAGGTTAGAAGCAGAGAATAACGGGAGGGGTGGGGGCCCACTAGGCCCTACCTGATAAGGTTCCACCACCGCCCAGCAGTAACTTTAGCCACCAACCCTTTAACACCAGAGTCTTTGGGGGACATCCAAGACCCATGCCATACTAGGCAAGGAGGAGGTGAAATTTTAGACAAAGTAGCCAGAAAGAACCTGGCTAAAATTGTAAAAACTGAGGCAAGGGAGTAAAGAAAGAGCCAACTACTAGCCACTTAGCTAGTTCTTTTTTTTTTTTTTTTTCAGAACCAGGGATTGAACTCAGGCCCTTGTGCTTGCCAGGGAAGCGCTTATTCTACTGAGCCATCTCCCCAGCCCCTGCTATTTCTTAAGGGAAAAAATAAATAAGTCCATTTAGAAACAGAACCTGAAAGTTAAATTATAAGACAAATAGAAAATTGATAAGACGTGGCCTGCATCAGATAATGAATAGAAAAGCAAAAGAAAAATGGTATACAAGTTGTTCTCTGTGGGTTAACATGTAGCAGAAAATGCCCCTCTCCTTCCGGCCAGTCTGTTAGTTACCCAGGTAACAGTTCCTATCACAAGTTTCTATTACTTCGGTCCCTTGGTAATAGGTTAGTCACTGTGATACATGGCTGGTCTCTATGACCCATATTGTAAGAAACAAAGTCAGCCAAATACTCTGCCTCTATACTTCCCCTTTCAACTCCATAGAAACCTCTCTTCCTAGGCTTTCAGGCTCTAACATTTTTTTAATTGTCTGTCAGTGCCCATCCTACATTAAATAAATCTGCCTCTAAATCCTGGGTGTCATTTCAGTGTTTCTACCTGCTATTGAATTTGGTGCATCAGCTAGGAAGACAAACTGTATTGGCCTCTTTGGTAACCAGTCATGGCCCTTGTATACAGAGCAAGGATCTTTCCAGGTCCCAATGGGGAAGGCATGCCCTTGTGATTTCTCAAGTCCCCTTAGTGGTCTGGAGAAAGATTCTTGGCTCCCCACTAAGCAGCTCACATTGGACCCCAAAGTTAGGAAGATGCATTGTGTCAGTCTCCTGCCTGCCTGATTCCAGTAAGATCCGCAGGGGTACCCCAGTTTGTCTGCCAGGCCTGCTTAGCTCAAGCAGGAGAGACTGATCACCTCTTGTTAGTCAGGACCACCCTAAAGGAAAAGAGATTGAAATATTTTAACCTCTGAGTGCCTGTTGAATGCATGTGTGAGTGAGTGGAATGGACAGTATAAGAAATAGGCTACTCCATCTGTGCACCAAGACTGGGAGGCACTGCCCATGGTGGCTCATTGCACCCTCCTGTGTGGTTCTGTGGCAGTCAACATATGGCGTAATGGAGGCCTCACATCCTCCTTAGCTAAATCATGCCTGAGTCCTCCTGCAAGGGACACATCCAGGTGGGCATCTGAAGAGTCTCTCTCACTGAGGGGCGCTCACTCTGTCTGTTGTGCCATCATTCAAGGGTACACAACACACACATAGGAAGTCAGAGATGGGAATTAGTCAAAACCCACAATATTTGACTGCAAGAAAAGGGCTTTCTGTGATTTCAAAGTTAAAAATGAAAGTGAAATGCTCAAAAGGAGAAAAAACAGCCGATTTTTCCTGAGAATTCTGCTTTGACACTCTCATCACCCCACAGTTTGCCAACAGTTTCGTCCCCAGTCTTGACTCCTTTTCTTCCAGCCAACAGAACCAGTTCCAGTTCCATCAGTCATTGCCTGCATTTGGCCACAGGGCCCCTAGTCCTCCACCAAGACACACCCTTCCTGGTCAGAGGACGTCATCTAATGCCCACCCAGGATGACTGTCACAACTCCTTCTGAGTTCCACGTTTTGACTGGAGAAAAATCGGACTGTCAGCCCTGACGGATGGGTTGCCATGGCCCTTCCCAATGGTTGTCTCACCTGAAAACAAAATCAGTCAAGCGTTTCTCAAAGACACTAGAGAGGAGGAAAAAAAGCTGATCAACCACTCTTACCCAGAACATTGACTTTAAAAAAACAAAAACAAAAAACACCTGATGTCTATAACAAAATCCAGTGTGATAGACAACCATACTCTCTGGCTACAAGTTATAGTAAGGCCTATGAACACACACACACACACAAAAGAAAAGAAAAAGAAAAAGAAATGAATGCCCCCTCTGTCTGCAAGATACAAAGAAACCTGACCATCCAGGTCCACCTCATCCTGAACCTCTCCTTGCCCTATTTGGCCTGGATGGATGGGACAGACTGAGATCTATTAAACTGGGTCCCAGAGAACCTGCTGTCACTGCAGAAGTCAAGGGCAAACCTGTGACTTCCTTGTTAGACAATAGAACAGAACTCTCTGCTGTCAAAAGTTACCATCAGCAGGGCAGCTGGGACTCTTGCTTCTCACCCCATCTGCCAGGCACAAACTTGCAGTCTGGGAGGTCATTACACCAAACTTAAATTCCTGTCACCAGCCCAGTTAGCCTCCCTCTTGTTTAACTCTACACTTTCTTCCCAAGAGGAAGATGATGCCTGCATC
Organism: Tympanoctomys barrerae; assembly: GCA_002564285.1. Lineage (NCBI taxonomy): Eukaryota > Metazoa > Chordata > Mammalia > Rodentia > Octodontidae > Tympanoctomys > Tympanoctomys barrerae. The sequence continues at coordinate 7,588 of NDGN011369722.1, read as the reverse complement.
AACCTGAGACAGATAACCACAATCGTGAATTCTGAAAATTTTCCTCCCAGAGGTACAAGCCAAGACTCACCTCCAGGCCTGACCACCAACCGTGCTGCAGCCACATCTTGGCTGCCTAAAGCACTTCGAGATCCTGATAGACTGTTAATCACCTTAATTTGTGGTTCCCAACCCGCATGCCATTCTTGGACTGCTGCCTCCAGATGCTACCTGGTTCACTTGCCTGGATTTAAAAGATACCTTCTTCTGTTTACAAATTGCCCCTGCTAGCCAGCTCCTCTTTGCCTTTGAATGACTAGATCCAGAGACAGGAGAAAAAGGGCCATTTCACTTGGACTACTGCCATAAGGACTTGGGAACTCTCCCACTATTTTCAACGAGGCCCTAACAACAGATTTGATCAAGCCACCAGCACCTTCTGTCTAGAACAAGCTAATTCTCTGTCCCTTCCAGGTCTGTTACAGTCCCCCAAGAAAGAAAAAAATGAGGCTTCAAAACTGAAAAATGCTTATAGACTGTCAGACTGCTAAAATACACCTCTCGTGCCTGTAAAGCCAATTGAAGGCCTCAGATTTGCCAATGCCAACCCAGTTGCCCTCTATATATGTTGCCTCAGTCTTCTGCCACCTGCTCCTGCATCTTCCTAGACCTAACGAGTACTGCCTTCTGCCTTCAACTGGCTCCTGTTAGCTAGCCCCTCTTCGAAAAGAACCCAGTTCTGCACTCAAAAGCCAACTGACTCGGACTCAGCCTCCCAGAGATTTCAAAATTGTGTACCTTGTTTTGGGAAGCCCTCACTGCTGACCTCACTAGTCTCCCAGCACAAAATATCACTGCATATCTGATTAATGACACCAGAGCTGCCTGACAGAAAGACACAAAAGCTCTGCTGCAATAGCTGCCAGAAATGCATTATAAGAAAGAAACTGCACACATTTCTTGAACTACTGGCTTCTATAGAATCTGGATCCTTGAGTCCACAAAAACAATAATTTTACCTCAGACTGTCAGCCCTTGGGAGCACCCAGTTGTCTACCTGTGCAAATACTTGGATCCTGTTGCCAAGGGCTGCCTTGCTACTTTGCCTCTGCACTCCAGCAGCCACCATCCTGATTCAAAACGTGACAAGCTCACCTTAGACCAGGTGCCACATGTTGTGCTGGAGATCAACTGCTCTAAAAAACATTGATCCACCCTGACAGATGATTTTTATGAATGGAAGTAGCTCTATAAGGAATGAAGTCCAACAGGCTAGACGTGCTGTGGTCACTTTGGACAAAACTTTTTTGGCTAAAACTCTCCTGTGGAGACGATCTACACAGCAAACTGCTTCCTACTGCTGATTTGAAAACTGCCAGCAAGGACACCAAACTTTTGCACAAAATAATTCAGTACAAAGGCCTAAGCCCCCTCCAGGGATAAAACATTAATGTCAAGGAGAAAGTCTTTGCCCTACTTTCCCAGAAGACCCCTCGTCATCATAGCCCTGCCATGTGCTCTGCAAGCTCCAGCCACAGCTCTGGCGCCCACATCCCTGCAGCCAGGTCAGGCCTCAACATCTGGGTCTGGACCCTGACTGCCACCTGCATATGTAGATAGACTCGCTGTCACCTGCACCTACTCCAGCCGGAGGCACTCTCTACCCGAGTTGAGAGCACAAGAGAAGTTTGTAGGGTCCTGCTGTAAAAAATCATTCATAGATATGGCATACCCTTGACCACTGGCAACAAGAGATCTTTATTTGAAGCAGAGGTAATTCAAAATCTGGATTAAATAAAAACTATGTACAACATATTGGCAAAAAAATTTTAGAAAAATTAAAAAACAGCTTGTAACCAGCTCCATAGAAATTTAACTGAAAAATCAGCTTTGCTTGTAGACACCCTGAACACACACATATAACCCAGGTACATATTAGAAACTCTTCAAGTTGCAGAAATCCAGACTTAGAGCCACCATTCCAGAGTCCTGCTGGATTTCTGGAGAATTTACCTGGACAAGACAATGCCTCTGAAACTCACTGTCAAGGGGCAATGCACTGAAAGCCCTGTTCTGGTCACTCTGGATGCTGACCAGTCCACGCATGACTGAAGCCTGAGAACGCAATTCACAAGATCACTCCCCTTGACTTTTGTGCCTCCTCAGGCTGCTTATTCCAGTCCTTCCACTTCAGCTTGAATATACTGTATTGTCCAACTTGTATTTTGCTCCATACCCTCCCTGTTAGCTATGTTTTTGCCTCAGTTCCATGGGCAATTAGTCAAACCAAAATTTGATAAACATCCAAGGTGCATTGAACACTCTCCTAGATGAGATTAACTCATTCACTCCCTTGCCAGAGTAGAACAGACAGGCCTAAACTATGTCTCTTCTTAAAAGCTCTTGAGGAAAAGCTATATAAGGCAACCTTGGCTCAGGCCCAGCCTAGGACCTCTGTCCTCTTCAGAGGTCCTACTGCTTCTAGTTGGGCCTTGTCTTGAAAGATCACATGTAACATGCCCAGCAAAGATTTGCTGGGAAACTAAAAGGGGAGAAACGAAGCAGAAAATGCCCCCCATCCCCTACCTGTCTGTTAGTTTTTCGCCATACAGGTGAAAAAAATTCTAGAAAAATTAAAAAGCAGCTTGTAACCAGCTCCATAAAAATTTACTGAAAGATCAGCTTTACTTGTAGACAACCCTGCACATACACATATAATCCAGGTACATATTAGTATGTATTGGTTCCTGTAACAAGTTCCTGTTACTTCTGTCTCTAAGAAATGGCTGGTCACCATGATACATAACTGGTCACCATAACGCATTTTATAAAAACTGATGAAAGATAGCCAAGTACTCTGCCTCTGAACTTCCCCTTCTAACTCCATAAAAACCTCCCTCCCTACACCTTCAGGGCCTACCATTTTGAAGGACACAACGGATGCCCTGTCAGTGCCCATCCTACATTAAATAAATCTGCCTCCAAAGCCTGGGTGATGTTTCAATGGTTCTGCCTGCTGGCGCAACTTCATTTCACATTACTCGGTGGAACCTGAACTTAGAAGGTGAAGGGACTGAGGTAGATAAACTCACTGGCTCAATGTTGCACCTCACTTACAATAGGAAATGAAGATGAGCCTGAAGATTATATGCAAATAAGCCATGTTACCAGGAGTTGAGATGCTAAATAACACTAGCTAACATGCTTAGATGTCTTAAGTGAGGTCCACACAGTATCAACACCAGCTGTTCACACAATAACAATTAAATGGTATTTTGCTTCTGTATGGGGTAGTTTGTGAAGATGGAGTAGAGGGCTTTGAGGGTTTTTCTTTTTTAATTGAACCATGTATAACATATAAACACCAATACTGAAAATGTTAATTGCAATTAGAAACATCAATTAAAACAAGCAGTGGGTTTTCCTTCTGGTACCCTTGAAAAGCCTTGCAAGTGGAAATGTCAGAAGGAGAATTTTAAATTGCCACCACTGATTTTTAATCAAATAGCTACAACTTCATGGATTTCACTGAGCTGTAGATTTTCCCTGGTCCTCACCCAAGAGAAAATTAAGAGGTTCTGTTAATTATAAATGTACTGGATGTCCTGTGCACCTCGATTTGGTGTTTGGCTTCTGTGTCCAGAGTTAAGCCATCAAACTCAGAACTTCCACCACAGCTTGGACACAGGGCTCCAGATGAGACCTGGGGCTGTTTCTTCTTGGCTTTTCCTTTCTGTTGTGGCCTTTCCCAGCTGAGTCTGTCAGCAAGGTGCTGATTTTTTTTCATGCCATCTCCTCTCTTTCCAAAAAAAAAATCCTCAGAGTTAATCCTACTGTAAATCATCTGCAAAGGCACTTGGCAGGGCAGGATTGCAGTAGTTTCCAGTGCTGGTTATACATCTGAATTTCCCCGGGAGCTGGATAACAGCAGAAATCTACAGTGTACATTTAGAATGAGGTCCACTTTCAATCCCCGGTACCGCAAAAGTAAATAGATACATCAAGAATAAAAGGAGGTCCACAAATATGTGTTGGAAAACATTTGGCACAACTCTTGAAGGATAAATAGAAGTTTATCAGACTGGCAATGGGAAGACTATAGTCCTTTTACTTGCGGGATGTAACAGAGGTGAGGAAATGTGTGGCAAGTGCAAGGAATACAGGTTTTCTGACTGCTCCCCAAAAACACATGAGCAGTGAAGCTGCTTTTTATAAACATGTGTTCTTAAGATTTCTTTAAAGTTTACACTGCTGAGTTCCCTGAAAGGCTGTTGTTTCAGCCTGTGGGGTGGTGAATCCTTGCCAAGCCCTCCTTAAACCCATCACCAGGGTCCGGGTTGGTCTTGGGCTTCTCTGTGGTAGGCCACAGTTACGCCTGATTATTCCTTGTTTTGGCATAGATGGCCATCAGAAGGAAAACAGCATAGCTAGTCTCAGAACTCAGCCACATAAAAATGTCAAGGTAGATAGTACCTTGTGTACCACGGGGATAGTTTTCCTCAAGTTTTTATATTAAGCATCTGTCCCGAATTTTACAGCATCAAGCTCTTCTCTGTTTCTCAGACTCTTGTCCTAACCATAACTCCTTGATGGGCAATTCTGTACCAATAGTTTGATAAAGCAGAGCCTTCTAGAGAGCTCTAGAGGCTTAGAATCAGTGGTACCTAGCTTGCAATTCTTGTTTCTTGCTTAAAATCAGTCAAATAATTTGGCTAAGTGCAACATTCTCTAGATCTAAGTTTCCCTTCCTATAAAGTAGGTGTGAGAGTTTGCTTTACTTTCTGCAGGTAGGAATAATGGATGAGATCTTATGAGAATGGAGCTTTGAAAAAATTACTGGATACTACAAGCATAGTGTTTCTCAAGAACAACACACAGAGCTGTGTGTAATTTAAACCTGTAAGGACAAGTTGCTTTTTCTAAGGCACGAAAAATAATCAGTTTACCAGTAGGTACATTTTAGGGCACGTTGACTCATATTGACAGAATTTAAATCTATCCATTTTCTATTCATTGAAGATGGGCATTGATCCAATCCCCAACTGTCTTCAACAGTGAGACCACAGAAGAACTCATTTATAATTTCCTTTTGACTTTTCTCTTTGACTTTAACACTTCCCTCCTTGAAAGCCTCTATGGCACTCCTCAAGGGCAGTGAGGGTATCTTTGTATCTGTCTCCAAGCTTGACATAGAACCTGGCACTTGAGAAGTCTTTAACAAATGTTGACTAGTAACTAAACAAGTTGGATACCACCCAACATTGAGTACATATTCTTCAGGCCAAAGATTAGCATAATACACATTCCCAAATTGGATTGGATCTTGAAAACCCATCTTGCCAATTTCCTGCTTTTAGCCAGAACCAGCTTTCAAACACCACCTAATAAATTAGAACCCTTTATTTTTAGTTCCTTCCTGAGAAGGTTGAGTGCTTTTACTAGCTATCCCATCAAGCCTGAGTATCTTCGTATAGTTTGAAACCATTTATTTCCTCGTTCTCCACTTAAATGGGAGTAGAGCATGCCCACATCTCTGTTATGGGAGTTTTTTACAGAACTAGAGAGTCTTCTACTGTCACAGTGTTCTGGTCTAGTTCAGGTTAGAAGCATGGCCCTTCACTTCAGTTAGAATACAGCAAAAGAGCTAAGATATTGTCAACTTGAATTTTAGCATGGCTTCCAACAGCAGCTGGCAACATGGAAATCAGATTCTGTACAGTATGAAGAAAAGCTACAGATTGGAATGCTGCCATCCTTTGCCAAAGATAGATAAGACTGGCATACAGAAGTTCTTAGATTTGTTACATTTTAATCTTAGCTTCCCACTCTGGAATGTTTGCTCTTCTGTGCCTTATGTTATAACCATGTTGAATGATTTTTAATTTGCTAGAAGTGCCTTTTTGTTTGAGATGTGTTTGTATTTCTTCTCTTTATGAAAATGTGGGGCAGCCAGGGTTGGTGGCACACGCCTATTATCCCAGCACTTGGGAGGCTGAGGCAGGAAGATCATTGCAAATTTGAGGCCAGCCTGGGCTACAAAAAGTGAATTCAAGGCCAGGGTTGAAACCCTGTCTCATAAAGACAAAAATAAATAAGCTAATTAAATTAAGTAAAAATATGGGACATCTTCAGGGGAATGGAAAGTGGGTAGTATTAAACATGCGGAAGAAAAATTTATTGTCCAGTGAGAAAGTTTCTTAGACTATTTGGTACTGATAACAACGTAGCTCTAAGTTTTTGAACATCTAATAAGAATTTAATAATAAAGTGAAGTCACTGTTTTTGTGTTGTTCATTGTTTTATATATTTTTTAATTCAGAGTTGAAAAGCTTAAAAAACTGTAAGTATATAAAAGCACACAGCTTTGTCACAGAGCCATCACCCATGATGATTCCTCTCAGGATGTTTTCTCTACTTCCTTCAAATATGATTATTTCCAGGCAATTTAATTTAAATGCTGGAATAAGTATTAGTTCTAGAGATGGGAGATTTGCTTCCTGTGATCATTCACTTATATATGCAGAAAGACAGAATCAGTGTAATTCCCACCTAGCAATACTGTGGTATGTTTTTATCAATTTACTTGTAATTTTTGTTTAAATTTCTAGAAGTGCCTTTTTGCTTAATATGTGTTTGTATTGATGGAAACTAATTAAAACTTAATGCTCATCCACTTTTATTAAATGGCTGCTGCTGAGACAGGGCAGTTCGGGAAATGGTAGGCCAGTCCGTTTCCTGTAGCACTATTGGCTCCCTCACAACTGGGGCTGTTTCAGATTTACGAGATCTCAAGTGTCCGTGTCTGTGCTTTTTCCTCAGGAATTTTCAAATAAATAAAAAATGAGTATATGCACCATTTCAATTTGATGAAAACAGAACCACCCTCCTAATCTATATTCCTTAGTAAAATCAAATTGCACTAACCCTAGGAATGTTACTATTTGCAAAAGCATTTGACATTTGTCTATCAAACAAACTGAAGTCAGTGTCCAACCACTGATTCATAAAGTGAATCTTGGTGCTAGATATTTTGGGGTAACAAGTTATGATAAAATGATCAACTTAAATAAAACTTGAGAAGCTAAGACCATGAAGTATTGATATAGAGGTCATAAGCTCTTTTCTAATGTTTATTTCCTTTAAAGAACGAGTTTGGAGATGGGTAGTGTCATCTACAATTTATGTTCCATAAACTGGACAGTTCACCCAGAACCTTGAGAATGTGTCACTGAGGTGTAGAAGGGCAGCTTCTCTAGAAGGAGGGACAGAGAGGCGAGCAGAGCAGAACCTGGGCATCCAGAGTGCTGGGATTTTTCCTGCCCAGCGTGGTCTAGTCGTGTTACTGTGGCCCTTTAGGTAACTGCGTGGCTCCTGGTTTCCTTATGTGTAAGAGCAGATGATGATAACTCACACGTCAGCCTAGAAAGTTGTGAACATGCAAAGAAATACCCTGAAGTAGCTTGAGAAATGTAGAGCCCAATAGCAGCTTCAGTTATTACAGTGATAGTATCTAGAAAAGCCCCTTCACGTTCTTGGATGGAAAGCAGACTTGTCTTAGTTACTCTTCTCTCGTTGCTGGGACAAATACCCGACACTCAAAATGAAGGAA
>NDGN011369717.1:0-12567 GCA_002564285.1 Tympanoctomys barrerae | reverse complement strand
TGTGTGTGTGTGTGTGTATGTGTGCATGTGCGCACGCATACAAGAACCTCCCGGAGAGCTAGCCCCTCCCTCCTGGGGTAGCAGGGTCAGGTGAGTGGCCATCCATGGCCGGCTGTGCAGGAAGCCATCTGACGGGGTGTCCATTGTCTAGGAGTTCTCGAGGCCCTGACCTACATCAGAGGCCAGTGTGGTGGATGCTGCTGGGCCGCGCAGAGGCTGCTGCCCCGGGCGGGGAGAGGAGGCCACCATGGTGGGCACAGAGGAAAGAGGGGCAACCAGGCAGGGCAGGGCGAGGGCAGGAAGAGCCAGAGTGTGTGGCGCTCCCGGGGCTGAGTGCAGAGAGGACTCGAGGGGTGGCAGCTTGGGCCTGGAGGCCACTTCAGCCCTGACCAGCACGGCTTGGGGCTTGTCCCCTTGGCTGGGGTCACTTCCGGCATTGTGGATGTCTCCTGGTCTCCAGTGGTCTCACTGTCTCCCATGCCCCCTCTTTTCTCGGTATCCCCTCAAGGCCACCCTGCCTCCTTCATGTCCCGGTGGGCTCCATATCCAGTGACCCTGAGTGGTTCTTTGGGAAGATAGCCTGTGGTGCTGTCCCGTGTCCCCTTTTCAGAGGTGCCCACCTTTCTCAGGACGTGTCCAGTGGAAAGGCCATGTCGGTGCCTTCGCAGCAGAAGCAGCCTTCAGATCTGTTTTCTGATTTCCAGCCCAGCGTCTCCTGGAGGCTGTGACGGGAGCTCTCCAGGCTGCGCTCTATTCCTGTAGCGGAGCACGTGCACACGCGTGTGTGCATGTGTGTGTGAATCGTGTGTCACTTACCTTGCAGTGAATCTTACCACTCATCCTCCATCTGCTCCTCTGTGCATCTGTCTGCCGGTCTGTTGTCTGTCCCGACCTTTACCAGCTCGCCTCTTAGTCGTTACAAATGGCGCTGAGGTTGGGCGCAAGCCTGTATGTAATCCCAGCTACTGCAGAGGCAGGATGGCTGCAAGGTCAAGGCCAGCCTGGACCATTTAGCGAAACCTTCTCTCAAATAAAAGTGCTAAAAGGGCTGATGGTGTCGCTCAGTGGTACAGCGTTGGCCTGGCTTGTGGGAGGCCCTGGGCCCCAGCCCCAGAAGGTCAAAAAGGAAGACAACCAGAAAGCCAGGGGTGGCGAGGCATGGCCACAATCCAGCACACAGGAGGCCGAAGCAGGGGAGTCACGAATCACTTGAGGCCAAGGCCGGCTTGGGCTACGCAATCAAGACCAGCCTGAACTATACGTGCAGTGGGAAAACCCCAAGAATGATGGAACCATAAAACAACCAGAACCCCAAATGTGCTTCTAAGTAATTTGTAGCTCTGGCTGCCACCGTTGTTACACGAGAGGACCGGGGTGCAGGCAGAGGCTTTGCAGGCGGCTGCTGACACACTTGAAAACACCATGTGGTACCCAGGAATATGTATGACTTCTGTGCTTTTATGGATCAGCTCGAATTAATTTTTAAAAACCCACTTGAATAAAGATTCTAGACTATGAAAGGATTGTCCTCAGGAAATTGCTGCTTTCCCCTTCCGCTTCTGGACTGTCTGGTTTCCATGGGTAACGCTGCATTTCAAGCACTTTCTGTGCAGACATCATCCCGTACCGCAAAGCTTACCTGTTGGAGCCGTGCGCACGATTTTAGCACCCTGAGTAATTTTAGCATCCTCAGTAATTCACATGCAGCCCCTTCACTTCTCAGATGAGGTTTCCTCCTGGGTCCAGGTTGGCGGACAGCGCTGGCCTTGGGGACAGCAGAGTCCAGTACTGACCCGCAGGTCTCTGTCCCCCCCTCGGGCTCGGACCCCCCAGCTGACAGGCGGGGTCCTTAGCCTGCCTGCCGTGGGAGCCCGGGGCCCGATCTTCCTGCGCTGTACAGTTTCATTTTCATGAGCGCATGCTTGCAGTGCACCCGAGCACATTCCCTGCGGGGAGTGGCCACGCAGACGGAAGGGACACACCGCAGAGCAGGTCTTCCCCTTCTTTCCCCTCCCTCCATGTCGGTCCCCTTCCTATCTCCTTGTTCCTGGTCCCCATCCCTCCACCTCTTTATTCTTTGGGTGTCACATAGAGAAGCCACAAGGCACAGAACCTCGTGCACCTGACTTCTCAAGCGAGCACGTGGTCTGTAGGTCAGGGGCGCTGCCGGGTGTAGGAGAAGCTGACGGGGCCGAGGGCGGGGGTGCCAGGTCACAGGATGTGGAGTTGCCAGTGCCCTCTGCACTTTGCTCCAGTGAGGCGCCCTTGGGACACCTCTGGGGAGAGGCAGGGCTCCTACCAAAGAGCTCCACGTGGACTGTGACCTGCCAGGTATCAGCGACAGCGCTCGGCTCATGGGCCTTTCTGTCCATAAGGACAATCTCATCCAGGGAGGAGCCAGCCACGGGGCCACTGACTCCGTCCCGACTTTCCCCGGCAGACAGTTTTGGATGCAGTGGGGGGATATTGTCCCCTATGTATGTGACTTCACATTTTAAGCTGCAGCTGTCTTACTGATTCTAGTTTTCTGAACAAATTAGTCTGTAATTTTTTTTCTATTTACTCCTCACCCTTTTGGATTTATGAGGCTATGTGAGAGAAATTATGTATTTTACACACACGTGTTCAGCACAGCAATAAATCTCCTACATCAAAACCCTGCAGATTTGCCTCAAATTCAATACCAAAACCTAATCTCATTGTTTAGGGCTGTTGCTAAGGACTTGGCAGTGTTGGGGTGCACACGTGGGAGAGCTGGGGTCTCCCCAGCATGGCCTTGCCTGGGGCCTGGCAGGCCATCACATTGCCAGAGTCATTTTTGGCTTCAGTGCAGTGCCCTTGACGGGAGGCCAGGAGCATAAACTAATGAGAAACCAGGCCTCCTGGGACAGCGCTGGAGGGGGCTGCAGCCGTAAAACGGCTGTGGTGGGCGGAGGAAAAGTATATCCATCGAAGGTGCCGAACACATTTTATGTCCCAATGTGTGCAGAGCCCGGCTCCAGCATGCAGATTTGGTGACCCGGTGAGGCCTCCCACAGGACCCGCCCTCCAGGGTCCCGGGCTCAGTAAACATTCAGCCCAATAAATCTTGACACCAGTCTCGGGAGAAGTCACCATCTTCCATAGAAAATGGTTATTTCTCCGTTAAGCCCCACGTTTAATTTCCAGGGATCTGTCTCTTTCTGTATCCTGCTTATTGCCTCCCTCCTGCATAAGAAAACCATGCTGAAAGGGCCAGCAAGATAGCTCAGCAGATGAAGCGCCTGCTTAGGCAAGCGCAGGGACTGGGGTTCAATCCCTGGTACCGCATGCCACGCTGGCCCCACTCTCAGATGGGCTGAGTACACGCCTGGAATCCCAGCACTGGGAGGCTGAAAACAGGAGCATCACTATGAGGCTGGGCTACATAGTGAGACCCTGTACCAAATACAGAGAATTTTTTTAAAAAGACAAAAAAACCATCCTGCGACCAGCCTTTATGCCCCACATCCCAAGTCGCCAAAATAGCCTCTCAGGACTTCAGATTCCTGTCTCTGCATAGCCACTCCATACCCCATGCAAAGGCCACCCCAGCAGTCTACAGAGTGGTGGCCTTGTACTGCTGGGTGCTGTGTCCACTGCTGCCCTCGAAATTCTTGGGATGAAAGACAATAAAGAGGGCCAGCCAAATAACTCAGCAGATTAAAGTGCCTGCCAGCAGGCCCAGGGGCCCGGGTTCGATCCTCAGGCCTGCCTCGCTGGCCCCGCCCCCGAGGCAATTGAGGCTGGGCCTGGTGGCACGCGCCTGTAATCCCAGCTCTTGGGAGGCTGTAAACAGGTGGATCACTATGAATCCAATCTAGGAGTGAGACCCTGAACACCCTGTAGACCCTTCCCTAAAATACAAAAAAAGAAAGAAAGAAAGACAATGGAGGTTAAAGAAGAGGAGTCAGGAAAGCGAAAGCTGAAGCCAGGTGGAGCTTTCTCTCCAGATGGGAGAAAACAGCTTCTCAAGGCCTGCAGCACATTTATTTATACACTCAGCAGGTGACTGTCACATGACACCCTCTGCCTGGCAGCCTGCATGCTCGCAATGCCTCAGGTTTTCCAAGCTGGCACAGCTTGTTCACGTGGAGCCTCGGGCGTTCCACATGCAGGATCCTTGTCGGTCTGGGCTGCAGCGCTGCCGGCACTGGGGGACACAATGGCACAGGTTCTGAGGCGCCTGTGCGCGTTCACCGGGTGTCTGGTCGGTGGGGCTGGGAGCTGGGTGAGCTCACTTGCCTTCCCAATGGGGCTGGTCCTGTGCTTGAGCTTCCCTGCGCCAGCCAAGCCAGGCTCAGGAGGTCTTTCCCATGCAGCGCCCTAAGTGTGTGTTTCTGGGACCCTAAGAAATATACAGAGCTCATCAGTTTCCAGGTCTGTCCTGTTCGCCCTCACCATGGTGACTGTACCCGCCAAGCTGCTTCCCTGCACTGCCCCAACCAGTGTCTCCCTTCACCCCAGCCAAGGCCCCTCCCTGATGGCCCAAGGACATGTGGAAACGCAAGGTGCCATCCCCAGCCCCTTGAGCTTTTCCCTCAGATGTGTCCATCAGGGTGGCATCACGGCACAGCGTGGCATCTGCCTACGCCAGAGCCACGTTTCTATCTGCAGCTGCCCGAGCCCCTCGCTGCTCCACCTCTGAGGAGGGTGCGGAGCCTCAGCCCTGTGCCTTCCTGGCAGCCTCTCCTCAGAGCTCTACAGGGCTTCCCAGTGCTCCTGCCTGACCTGCTGTGCTGCTCCCCAGAGGGAGCGCAACACCTCCACCTCCAGGGCCTGATGCCAGGGCCGCCTCCCTCACCGCCTCCTCTACCCCCCCAAATCCTTCGCCTCGAGCTGCGGGCTTCTGTGCCTCATTTGGAGACCCAGAGTGTTAGGCTGGCTCTCTCCACACCTTGTTTCCAGGCCTCCACACAGAGCAGAGCTCAGACAAGGGCAGCCAGGAGGGAGTAGTCAGTGCAGAGCACAGGGACAGTGACGGGACGGGGCACTGCCTCGGGTCATCACACCCAGGGGTTCAACCTTCACAGCAGCTGAGCCATATTCGCAGTCTCACTGGGAACCACGGGGCAGACACCACAGAGGCAGCACAACACAGCGCCCTCCTGGGTAAGGGTCGCCAAGAACCTGAAGGTGGCCCGGCCATGTGGGCTCAGAGGGTTGCTCCTTTCTTTGTGTTTTGGTCAGTTTTGAACCTTGATGTAAAAATCAGGAACAGCAATCAAAACACCAGGTCTCCCACGCACAAGAGAGCAGGTCGTGTGGGGCACGCACCTTGAGGCTGTTGCAGGGATTTCAGGTGAGCTGCAAAGTGCGTGGAGAACTGCAGTGGGCTGACTGAATTTTGTGCTTGAACCGTGGGAAATTATTAGGAAAATCCTTGTGCTTCCTGTTATCTACCTTAAGGAATGAGTTCTCACTCCCTGCTCAAGGCTGTTTAGCAGTGAACAACTGTTTCTTGCCAAGGCAGCAAGCTGAAACACACTCCCTCCCTAACCATCTCCTGTAAACTTAGCTAAAGATGTATCTTATAAAAATATGCACTTATCACTAAACTGTAAAAGACCCCTTGGTTACAGTTTGCAGCTGTGGCAAATGAATGTCGTTTTCTGTTGTTCTGTGCTGGAAAACAAATTTGCTTACCAAACAGCACGCGATTCCGTTATATAAAACCCTCTGCTACCTGCGTTTGGGGCCATCAGTCTTCTCCTGCTTGGACACTGGGGCTCTGAGCTCAGGAATAAAGGCTCTTACAACTACTGTCTGGCAGATCTGGTTCCTGAATTGAGTGACCCATAGCAGAGCCTCCCGTTAGACTTACATTTTAGGCTGAAATGCTACCCAGCACGCTTCCCTGTTCACAGGTAACCTGGTGGTGTTTTGCGTTTGTTAAACCTGACGGCCCTGACCCAGGCCTCGGTCCACAGCCTGGGATCAAGCGCGGGCACTGGGGGCGGGGCGAGCCTGGGGGGGCGGGACAAACACACGGGGCGGGGCGAACGCCAGGGGGCGGGGCCTGCGGGGCGAGCTGCGCAGAGCCCGGCTGGACAGGATCGCGGGGGCGGGGCGGGCGCACTCGAGGGGCGGGGCCGGCGCGCGGCCACGTGACCGCGGTTGCCAGGGTGAAAGGTCGGCGCGCCAGCGACACTCCCAACATGGCGGCGGCCGGGGCAGCTGCGCGTATCCCGGGAGCCAGAGCGCAGCGCCCGCGCACGTCCCCGCCTCGGGCCGCGCGTCTGTCGGCGTTGCTGCTGCTGCTTCTGGCCGCGGCGGGCCCGGGTGCGGCGCGGCTGTACCGCGCGGGCGAGGACGCCGTCTGGGTGCTGGACAGCGGCAGCGTGCGTGAGGCCACCGCCAACAGCTCGGCCGCGTGGCTCGTGCAGTTCTACTCCTCCTGGTGCGGCCACTGCATCGGCTACGCGCCCACGTGGCGGGCGCTGGCGGGGGACGTGCGCGGTGAGTGCCTGCGCCGGGCCGGGCCCGCCTGGGCCGCGTCCTTCCGCGCCGAGTGGGCGTCCCGGGTCTCCCGCCGTGCGGCGCCGGCCTCTTCCAGCGCCCCCAGTCTCGGGAGGCCCCAGGCCTGTCCGCCCCGCGTCCCGCGTCTCCCGCAGCGCGGCGCTCGCCTGCCTCCCACCCCGTACGTGCCCCGCACGGCCGGCAGCGCCAGGCGGCAGAGCGCCCTCCCTGCCGTCCCGACGCCGGCGCGCCCAGCCTTTCGAGCCGACGTCAGCCCTCCTGGCGTGGAGCTCCAGCATGGTGCATGTCAGCGTGAGCCCGCCCCGTACAGAGAGCATTTTGTGGGCGGCTTCCTCTTCTCGGGGTCTCAGACGGCAGCTTTTGAGACGTTGCCATCCACCAAACTGCTGGTGCCTAGCGCTTTTCAGTGCTTCCGGGGACTGAACTCAGGACCTTGTGCGCGCCGGCCAGGCCAGCACTTACTCCGCTGAGCTGTCTCCCGGCCCCAAGCTCAGGTACCCCTCGTACTCTGAGGGGCAGAGGTGCAGTCCAGGGAGGCGTTTGCAGCCCGCTTGCAGCAGCTGGGCTTGCAAGATGGAACTAGAGCAGCTTTGGAGCCGGGGCTCTTCCCCAGCGAGGCTGAGGTTTGGCAGCACTGCCTGCTACTGTTGTGCTAACCTCTAATTACAGATTTCACTGGGCAAGAGCAGTTACAAATTGTTACTCTTCTTTGCTACACCTTTGTTTTTAGGTCTTACATCGAACTCTGCCGTATATTTTTCATACTCAAATAGGAGAAATGGGGGGTGGTAGTGGGCATCCAACCCAGAGGTGCTCTACCCAACCCCATCTGCCTATTTTGTTTTTTAAATTTTGAGACAGGCTCTCATTGTGGTTCAAATCCTCTTGCTTCAGCGTCTTTGAATGCTGGGATTACAGGCGCCTGCCTTTGGCACTCAGCTAAAACTTTTTTTAAATTACGCAGTTGTAAATGACTATTTTTAAAATGTATCCTCTCATTTTAGTGTTGGAGCTAATTCTAGTGGGTTTGTTCTCTTGGATTTCAACTTTTCTTAAGTACTTAGCACTAGGTTGCGCTGACCCAGAGAGTGGAAGAAGGAACCAAAATTCCCCTGGAGGAATCAGTAAAATGCGCTTCTCGGTTCTTGCTTTTGTTAGTAGTAGTGGAGATACAGATGCGCAGATGAAAGTGCCGATGTGTCTGGTGGCACTTCTGTCACCTTTTCGGGAGTTTTTTGTTTCAGTTGAGCATCTGAAATATAAGTCATAAACCAGATTCAAATATTGTGAACTGTTCCGTTAGCTAAGCCAGCATCTAGGGAATCTGAAATCCTGGGAACCCGGGAGGAAGTACACTTCTAGAAGGGAGGCAGGCAACCCGCACCTCGGGTGGGTGGGAGGCGCCCTCGCTGAGTGAGGCTAGCTGTCCGCGGGTCAGAGCAGGAAGCCCCGGCTGGCCTGCGCCACACTTGAGGTCTGGCTGGAAGTAAAGCTGGCAGCACAGAGAGGAGGGGAGGGGCCGGGGCTGCCAGGCAGGGGATGCTCAGCTGAGCGCCGCCGCCCGCCCCGCCGAGCAGCAGAGTCACCTGGGACTTGGTAGAAATGCGCTGTCAGCCGCCCCGGCGGCCTGCGGGCCTAGAGTCCTGTGCGCACAGGCCCAAGCTGGAGGCCACCGTTCTTAGGGATCATAGCACTGCAAGGCCCAGGCACAGAGGTGGCCCCAGGGGAGGGGACATGGGGGTGTGCTCCTTGTGATGTGATGTCCTCCACACTGCGGCCTGTGTTGTCAGGGACTCCTCTATGAGGGAGGCCTCTGTCACCTGCTACTCCTGGTTCCCTGGGGACTGGAAGCTCTTCCCTCAAGGGTGGCAGCCCCTGTGATTGGCTCTGCTTCCGTTGGTCTCCCTGTGTGGTCGCAGGTAGGAGGTGCCCTTCGCTGTGCACTGCAGTGTGGTGTGGATCCCCGTGGACCTGTGCCGGGGCCCTTGGGTGCCCCTCCCAAGCCCCCTTGACGTGGCATCCTCCCTGCTCCTACACCAGGGTGTTTGCTGCCAGGCGTTTGCTCTGGTGGCTGTTGCCACCTCCACCCACCACCTGCCAGCTGGCTGGAGCGGAGGGAAGGGTGGTCCTGGGCGGCCCTCCCAGCACTGCACACAACCTGGAGGACCCATTGCCCTCAGACTTAGGTTGAACTTCCTCCAGCTCTTCACTGACTTCAAGTTTGTTTTTTTTTTGCTTCAAGTTTTTGAAAATGATTGTTTTTCATCTTAAGAAGGTGGCTTAAAAAACAAAAGATCCACTGTTAGGTGAGCCAAAGATCATGCAAACATCCATGTGGACCTGGACGAGGCTTGTCACTTCCAAGCGCTTCCCCAACAAAACCTGCTCTGTTCCTGTAAATAAACCATTAGGCGCAGGTGCCATGACTCCTTCGGCCATGGGCACAGCCCCTGCCCTGATCAGCCCTGCACAGGGTGTCTCTGGAGGGTTTCTGGAGCAGGAAGGGGCCCGGTCCGAGTGTGCATATCTGGGGATTCCCTTGAGGTCTGTCCTCTTCGCTTTGCACAGGGCAGATGAGTGAAGGTCTAGTCTTGGGGCCGGGAGAGGTGGCTGAGGAAGCCCAGGGGACCTGGAGTACTTTTAGAGTCACCCAGCAGGGGTGCTGTGGGTGATGCTGCCTGAGGCCAAGTGAGATGGGGTCTGTCAAGCTCACACAACCAAGGGACACGTTGGAGCCTCAGTCCAGGTGCGGGTGACACCAGACCCCAGGGGCTCAGCTGTGCCCCTGTAGAGGGCGGCTGGGGCATGTGTGGCAGGTGCTGGAGAGGACATGGGCACAGGCTGTTTTCCCGTGGGCAGGGGACAGGGCAGCCTGCGACCGCTGCCTGCCACTGACCGCAGGCTGTGCGCCACCTGGCACCTCTGCCCAGCGTTTGATCTTGCCTACTTGACTGGGGCATTCTGTATGAGAGAGACCATGAGGTGTTCCCTGGGGGACGTTATCCATCGGAAGGCTGGAGAAAGACCCGAGGGAGGCGCAGCCAGGTGAGGTCTGCTTGTGACCACAAAGCTGTGGGGTGTGCGCCTGCCCTGGAGGAGGCAGGAGAGGGAATGTCAGCGCAGGCCCTGCTGCCACAACCAGAGTGGGAGGCCTCTAGGCGGCCCTACCCCAGGGCACTGCCGCGGCGTGTGAGGTGCTGGCATGGGC
This sequence comes from Tympanoctomys barrerae, assembly GCA_002564285.1. Taxonomy (NCBI): domain Eukaryota; kingdom Metazoa; phylum Chordata; class Mammalia; order Rodentia; family Octodontidae; genus Tympanoctomys; species Tympanoctomys barrerae. The sequence continues at coordinate 2,861 of NDGN011369717.1, read as the reverse complement.
TCCCAGCCCACACGCCTTGGGCCCTGAGGACCTGGCATGCCCACAAGGAGGCAGGGCTGGGTCACGCTCACGCGCTTTCTTTTTTTTAATGTATTTGGTGCAGGGTCTCACTACACAGCTCAGACTCGTAGTGATCCTCCTATTTTCAGCCTCCCCTATGCTGGGATTACAGGTGTGTGCCACCGTGCCCGGATTCTGTGGCCAGCTCAGCACGCCTGGGGTAGGGCTGACGTGGCATATGGTGCCAGGGAGGGATCCAACCCTGGTTCCTTCACTTTCCTAAGCAGGCGCTTAGTCCACTGAGCTATCTCGCCAGCGCTCAGAAGCACTTTCTTGTCGGTCACCTGTTTGTTAGCCTCACCCTCAATGCAGTCTGCTTGAATATTTATATGGAACCAAAAACTGGACCTCACACTTGCCCGGCAGGAGCTGTGCTGCAGAGCTATAGCCCCAGCCCTGCCCCCATGAGTGTTGAGGGCCACATAGACTGACCCGGATGCTGGGAAGGCAGAGACCGTGGGGAGGGCAGGGCATCGTGGCCCAGGGCTGCGACCTTGCCCAGTGTACTTGAGCCCCTGCTTCCATCGCCAGCACCAGAGAAGATGGAGCTGGGCATCTGGTGCCCACAGCACCCTTGGGGCCCCTGTGCCCGATGTACATGTGGGCATGAGGCTTCGATTTCTGGCCATGCATTCATGTTCCACACTTGTCACTTGCATTTGGAGGTAATCCAGAAGACCTCTGCTCTCTAGGAAGGACCTGCACTTGGAGAGGAGGGTCTGTGGCCCAGAACGTGGGCCTGGAGCCCCTGCCACGGCCCTGCTGCAGGAGGCTGAAGAAGCCACAGCAGAGCTCAGTGCCTCAAACACAGCCCTCCCGTGTGTTCATGTAAAGCTCAGGAGTTGATTAATCTTACCTGTAATTGTTCCTAGGACCAGTTGGTGCTTAGGCATAAATCAGGCCTCTGTGGACTCTTGTTAGCACATGACAAGAGATAGTAAAGGCTTAATTCTGCTAGATTTAGTAGCAGAGTTACTTGATAGCAAATCTGAAGTAAGTTTTAGTCTCCTATGTTAAGAAACCGAATTATTTTACAGATGTTTTTAAGTCTGTGGTGCTTACATAGCCCACAGGAGCAGAAGTGGGCAGTGAGAAGTCCTCCGAGGTTTGGGTCCCTTTCCCCTGGAGCCGCCTCCAGGGCCTCCCAGCTGGTGCCCTCTGACCCCAGGTTCCTAGACGCCCCACGAAGCTGGCGGGTTGCACTTGCTGAACTCATCCTCGCCTTTGTGTGGCAGCCTGGACAGGTGGAGAGGCTGGGTGGGGAGAGCGCTGCTGAATGAGACCCAAGCCCTGGAGCCCAGCCTTTTCAGCTTTGTGCATTTGACTGGTGAAATGGGCGGCAGGGCCTTTGTGTAGCTGTGAATACCGTCCATCTGCCGGGCTCTGCAGTGGCCGCTGGCGCCTGCTCAGGGCCCGTGCGCCTGTGTAACTGAAGTTCTCCCTTCTGCCACAGCCGGTTTGCAGACGCGAAGGCTCTGAGATGCCCGAGGTGCTGCAGCAGGCAGGGCCGAGCTGTGCCCTGGGCCATCGTGTCTGCAGGGCACTGCGGGCCACAGATGAACCAGGGAAGCTCTTCCTGCCCAGCTCTGTGGGCAGCGAACAAGAGAGAGGTCCGTCCTTGGGCAAGGAGCGGACGCCAGAGAACAGGAGAGGTGCCCTGCAGAAATGCACTGGCTGGGCGGGCAGAGGGGCTGGCTCGCAGCGGCCCGGCCGTGCAGCCTGGAACCGTTGGCAGGAGGCCAGAGCACTGCCTGCGCGGGGCGGGCGTCTGGGTGCGGCATCTCAGGCTGCGTGTGGGCGAGAAGAGCCGCAGGCAGTCCCGGGCCGGGCGGGCCCCACAGTGCAGGCGGCCGGCAGGCAGGCCTGTCCAACATCGGCTCATGGGAGTGGCCTGGACCTGGCCGGTGTGAGTTCCAGAGAGGGCGCAGAACTGGCTCTGGCCTGCAGGTGGAATTGCAGTCTTCTGTGGCAGAGAGATTTGGGTGGAAACGCAGCAAGCACTGGGCAGAGGGCCGGACGCCCTCCCTGAGGTTTGGTGCCCAGGGCGCCTCCCACCCGCCGAGCCTGGTTCCCCTCTATTTTGCCTCCCCCTGAGGCCTGCTGTGGAGGAAATCATGGTTCACACTCGGAAGTGGCCTACTGTAATCCCACGTCCTGTTCCTGTTGTCCTAGGGTACCCCACCCTGCCCATGTCTGACCCTGTGTCCACTGCTGCCACAGAGCCAGGCTGGGGTCAGTGTGAGCTCCTGGCCATGTCGGCGGAGACACAGACGCCTGTGCCTAGCAGAGGCCTGCCTTGCCAGCCCCGGTGAGCCCTGTGGCTCCTCCATGTCGGACTGGCCTTGTTCTGCCAGCAGTCAGCGGGACACCCCGGGAGTCTTGCCCGTGTGGCCAGGCTCTGCCCACCTTAGTGCTCTGGTAGCGAGACCTAGTGCTGCCCAGGGGGCACCAGGTGAGGTGCATTCACCTGCCCTGGCTGCCAGTGTGCCGCAGCACCAGCTGCTCACCATCTGGACGAGTGTCACACTGGTGGAGAGTCTGTGGGAAGCCCGTGTTGTGTCAGGGTTTATGAGTGACAGGATTTACTACAGCTCACATAATTTATAGGGTTATTTTATAATAATCCTCAAAAGTCTCCCAAAAGAGTCAAATGGAAGAGTTTGGGAGATCTGTCCACACATCAGAGTCCAGCTGAGGCCTCGCCCCCACAGCAGTGTTCTGCATAACTCAGCAAAAGACCTAGAGCCCACGGCAGTGCCCCCCACGAGTCCAGCTGGAGGCCTAGAGCCCACGGAAGTGCC
>NDGN011369710.1:0-14081 GCA_002564285.1 Tympanoctomys barrerae | reverse complement strand
ACCAATTTGGTTTGAAACTGTCTCATTGCTATTTGTTTCTCAATAAAATTATGGGAAAAAGTTATAGAGCTATTCCTGCTGATATGGGAACAAATCAAAGAGTTCTAATGAATTAGGGGATAAAGAAAGATAAAACTAGATGTCCAGAGTGATTCTTTTTGTTTTCTAAANAAAAAAAAAAAAAAAAAAATTACTGCTAAAATCATTAGATGAAAGATTGAAGGGAACCTTTGTAATGGATGGATCAAGCTGACAGCACTTAGAGCCACTAGTGGACTCAGAGTTGCTAGACGTGGCATTGGCACGTGTACCTTCTAATATGCCATCTATGAAAGTCTTAAAAGTGTAGGCAAGCCTCTCACTACCAGTTTATTGGAAACACAATAATTTTTTTAAACCATTAAACACAGCAAAGGGAAGAAATGGACCAAAGTCTAGAAGGAGGGAATTCCTCTGGGCAAATGACCCAGTTTCCTCAACAGATAAATGGTGTTTTAAAATGGGAAGGGATTGTGGATTAAAGAAACAGCCATAAAGATCTAGATAGACAGACAGACAGATGATAGACAAATCGATAGATGCAAGGTATGAAGTTTATTTTTATCTTCTTTAAACAAAACAAAGGTCAAAGACACCTTTGAGATCATTGAGGAAATCCTGATTGTAGCTTAGGAGCTCAAATATCAAGTAATAAGTGTTGCCCGTGTCAGATATGACAGTGGAATTGTGGTTATTTCTTCAAAGTCCTTATCTGTTGGAGATATACACAAACATGGACATATTTCTAAGCAAATGGAAATGATGTCTGGGATTTGCTTTGAAGTATTTGAGGGGGGAAAAAAGAAGGGAGTGGGAAGAATGGTATGAATAAATGAAGTAAACAAAAAAAATATCCTATTTGCTTGCAAATTTTCTGGAAGCACAGCCAAGAAACCACTAAACATAACTGAAGAATTATGGATTAAAAGGAATCAGAATGGTAAAACCTGTGCTTTCCTTTTCTTTTTCTACTTTTTGAATCCATCCCCCATGACACTGCAAGAGCCACCCTTGAGCTACAGCCCCCAGCTCTCTGTACTACTTGAATTTTCAAATGTACACATCACTTTACAGTTTTAAAAGGAAATATTCCCAAGTGCATACTTTAAGATAATCTCATTATTTATTTATGGAGCCAAATGAGTTTCTACATACAAAGAACCACTTAAAATGGATGGAACCAGAAAGGTTCTCGAACAATGATAGGAAATCCCAAAAATGAAATTTTACTAATATAGGAATAAGTATTACTGGTTACCTTAACCAATCAAGTGGAGAATCCTCTAACTAAAAAGATGGCTTTAGAAGTCTACTTGTGATATGTCTGATCACAAACATTTCCTTTTTTTGATGGGGAGTGGGACATAAGGATTTCTTTTTATTCAAGGAAAAGCACAACCTGTAGAGGCCAATAAGCAATCACTTTCATTAACCCTCTGGTGCTGCCCCACCATCTGTGTGTGGTGTCTGCCTCTAATGATCTGCAACTCCTCTGCCCACTTTTGCCTTATTTTCTATATTTCATTGTCATTTTTTCCACCCTGGCATCATGGTCAAAAAGCCTGCATGTTGAACAACATTTGAGAGAAAGGACTAATCAGACCTCTATATGAAATTATTATCACACACTACAGGAAAAAAAAATGACAGGGACATCTATTTGGGGTGATAGGAACACTGAAGTAATAAGCAAGAGCTACACAAAGAGGCTGCCTCTGATCCCAATCATCAGGAAGTATTTCCTAAATGGGTTAATTTTGTAGATCCAAATGAGAAAAGGAAACCTGAGATGCCCTTTGCTGGCCAGGAATGTCATGGTGCACCAAAGGATGGCAATGAAAAGGTATGAACTAGAAAAATGAGCAGTGTCAGACTGGCTCACCCAGCAGCTTCTCTTGCCTAACACGACCAATGTACTTCCATTTCTTTCTGTCATCTCTCAGCCCCTCCCTAATCGCCAATTCTGTATTTCAAGTGTATTACAGAATACACTACATTAAGCTCTGCCTGTTAGTACTTCATATAAATGTATTTCATTTTGGAGCTATGCTCCCTTAATTTTAATTAATGCCAAAATACACATGAATTGTGCACAAATTAGATTGAACAGCGAAAATTAGAACACTCACAGTAAGAGGAAACTAACTGTAAGAAATGTGGTCAAACAACTATTCCTGTAAGTATTCAGAGTTGTTAACTGACTGTAGCAGGATAAGAAAAAGATGGAAGCCAAGCAATAAAAGTCACTAGAAAAGTGACTCACTTTCAAATTGGGCCACTAGTATCCCTGGTAAGATCTGCATTTTTATTTATTCAAGAAGAATTTCAAAACCAAGCACGGTACATGCGTTTTTATTTACTCAAGGAAGAATTTCAAAGCCAAGCACAGTACAAGCATGTTATCCCAGCACTCAGGAACCCAAAGCAAGAAGATCACAGATTCAAGGTTGGTCTAAGGTGAGTTCAAGGCCAGCCTGGACTACCCAGTGAGACTCTGTCTCAAAAAAAAGAAGAAAAGAAAAAGAAGAAATTTTTATATTTTAGTGAGCTACTCACCATTGTATATAATATCCTTAATGACTACAGAGAAGGAGGAAAAATGCTTTCTATTTCCTATGCCAGACTATTTTCAGGAAACTGACAGCTGTAAATTTCACTCAAGTTTAGAGTCCCCGAAATAGGACCACTTCCTTAGAATGAGCCATACCTTCATGAAGCAACAAGGCTGCAATCTTCCTAATTTTACTTACATTACAACTGGTCCAGCTGATAAACAGCTTTCCCTAAACATATCACTAGCTAGTTAGAATCACTAGTTAGAAACAAAACTAAATTCCACCAAATGCTAATAGACCCAGTGGGACAGAGTTGTTAATTTGCTTCTTTGGAGAAAACATGTTCTCCTCTTTATAGGCAATAATATTATTGGAATAAAAGAGATAATGAATGTATGTAAAACGTCTTTCACACAATAAATGAAACCTCTTGGTAATGGCAGCTGTTTTACTCATAGTTGTGACAGTAAACCATAGACACAGCCTTCAAAACGGAAAAGCCACCATCCCAACAGATGTAAATTGAGACAACTGACATCATATGACAAGGACACAGCGCATGCACTGGCCTGACAAAGGACTTTGTCCATGGAACCATGAGGATATATATATTTTTTAAAAAAGGAGTCCAGGGTGCTATTTGGGTAGGGTGTGCTGAGCCCATCAAACTTTTGACAGCCAAATTCAGCCCAGCAGGGAAAAGATGGGAGGGGAAGCAGACAAGGTCAAGTGGCTGCAAGGCCTTCGCTGGGTCTCTAACACCTAAGACTGAGCTGGGTTCAACATGTGATTCAAGCACTGCGTGCTCTACTTTAATGAGATACAGTGAAAACCAAAAGCTGATAGCGTAAAGCAAAATGAGGGCCTCAAATGGAAGGCAAAGACGCAGGAGGCTGCTGAAAAGCCCCAGCGAAAGTAGGCTGGCCATGGGCGAGTTCCCCTCAATCCGCAGGCCAACACAATTCCAAAGAAATGGCTGTCTGCGCAGACAGATCGAGCGCCTGCACATCAGCTTGAGCTCACAGCAGCTTACACTACAAACGCAATCACTGTGTGACTACGTCATCAATCAGATGCAATGGTATACAGTGAATGATTTACAGCAGATGCGTTCTACTGCAAACAGTCTTCTGGAAACTTGAAAAAGCCACATATTTTACTTCAAAAGTAGAAACCAGAAAAATGTGTTGTTTTGTGTAAATACACAAATAGAGTTAGGAAATAAGCAATAAATAAGCAGAAGGGACGTTAAGCAAGGAGTCCCGGAGGAGATGCCACACCAGCTCTGCTTACAGGTGAGGAAGCTATGGAGGCTTGGGAAGAGGCCTTCTGCTACTTTATTAATGGTAGGCTAGGATTAGAGCCCATCTCTGTATAGGCAGTTTGATGTTTCACTCTTGTCTATACAGAAATCCATGAAGCAATAAAAACAAAAGCTCGTTAGGGTTAAAACATGGAAAAATATAGAAGCTTAGATATTTTTAAATGAATGTAATTGCTTTGTAGCTTTCAAGTCAAATTTTATCTTGTTAGATACTATAGTGTACGGCACTTTGCAGAAAATCAAGATAATTTTCAAGTTGGTAAATGCACACATTGAGCCGTTCATACATACAGGAGCTCAAAACGCCAGGAAACCTCGGAGGTGCATATCCATGTATCATAAATCAGCGCTATCGTCACTTTAGATTGTTTAATTCTGTCGCTGCACATCTGTGTTGAGTAACTTCTTTTCTAGCAATATGTGTGGATTTAAGACCTTTTAATGGGATTTCTTGGACATGTACCTCAAGTTCTACTTCAGAGCCAGAGCACTAATAACCAAAAGGGCATCCTTTGTTAGTGATGGATATTGATGGGTTTATCTGTAGTTACTGATGATGACATTATCAAAGAGCATTTCAGCAAGTATTTGATAAAACCAAGAAGGAGATCTGGTATCAACACCTGGGCTAATTTTAAATCACTCTGAAAATATAACTGGGATCAGTAGTAGCAGTTCAGAATCTCGGTAAAAAATAGATTTGCCGAACAAGTTCATATATGTGATCATTCTCAGATTAAGGCTATAAGGTGGAGCTCATGGGAGCTCAAGAAAGTTCAACTCCTTCTCTTGACTTTCTAGGATTTTGTAATTAACTTTAATAACATCTCATAAACATGAAAAGAAGCAGCAGCCAGAAACCCGTCTGGACTAACCTAGGAAACAGACTTAGTTCTCAGTTGTGCGAACTAGGTTGCTGCTACGTATATTTAAATTTCATTTAGTACAATAAGATGTTTTAGAGACTGCCTCTGGGAAATACTCTGTCATTTCTTTCAACCAAGAGCCTGGCATCTTGGGACTCTTGTTGCCTTCTACAAAAAACTTTGTCTTGAAAATAAAAACCATTTATTTTATTCTTAGCCGCAATAGAACAGGAGCTTCAAAGAGAATTGAGTCAATGTGTGACATTTATCTTTATAGCTCACAGACATCATCTCGCCTCTATCATGTCCCTTTTCAGAGGAGCAGTATAGCATGTGCTGGTGGTGCAGGGTCACATGAAAGAAACCTGCTCCTCGAGTGTCACGTCTCTCTGGCAGGGCGGAAAGGCTATCAAGTGGTGGACTGTTAGGGAATTGAATACACCACAACCTGGCCAACAACAAAATCCCGTTCAAAAAAGAAGAATAAGACCAGACCTGAAAGACACTTTTTTTATGGTTTGGACTTCGTTTGACCTAAAGAAAGTCAAAGCAATGCTAGTATCGAAATTACTCAAGACAGGATCAACTTCCCCAGCACACAGTTCTTTGGAACTCTAGAATCAACTTTACATGCCCTTTTTTTCGACATTTTGAGAAATAGCTTTTAAAAAATTAAAAGCTGAAAACAGAGTGCTGTGCAGTTTATTTTGTGGCTTTTGTAGGGGTTCAGGGCAGAATGCAGGGGATGTTACTTGTTTATGTAAGTCATTAGGCGATAGAAACTCCCTGCTGTAAGAAGCCAGCCTACCTACTTGTTCTGAATTAAATCAAGAATTTTTTTCCTTAGGTAAAGGGAAAAACAAAAAAGAAGAATAAGACCAAATGAAAAACATTTGCAGACGTGAATTTTGGGTCTTACCACATGCCTGCAATGCATTTTAGGTAAAGTCACACGTGAATCCAGGCCCCAGGTTACCCTGAAACTGACAGTATGGAGGGGAGGAGAGGAGGGAGGAGTGAAGGGAGGAGGGAAATGGAGGAGGCCCACCTTCCCTCCCACTCCTCAGACTGCAGAAGCAGTGATCCCGAATAAATCCAAGTATCTGTTCCATGATAATAAAGATAAACACAATCAGATGTGCTATGACTCTTTTTCAACCCACAATCAAGCAGTGCTGCTGGGAAGTGAAGACATTCTCTCTGACTGCAAAGAGCGCAGGCATCTGCCTGATTTCCAGTCCACGCAGTGCAGCGCATAAACAGAGCTTGAACTTAGGATGCAAGTACACAGAGGAAAGAAGAAAAGTTTTTGTAACATTTTTAAGGCCTCGTGCTCTCTCCTATCGCTGACTTTTACAAAATGAAGGAGTTTTTAGGACAATGACTCCATGGATGGCGCTGCCTCGGCAGGCCTTGAATTGTGAGCAAAGGCTTATGGAAAAACTGGAAAAAGGTCAGGAGGCACAGTACCAATCAATCAGTAGGGTTGAGAGTGCCCAAATCTAAGAGATTCCTTTCTTTCATCTTTTGATTTGGACATTTTGAACATTCATTGATTAAAATATCAAGTATTTCAACAAAAGAATAAATTTAGTATAAAAAAAAACCTCAATCTCTTATAGAACTCCAGGTACTAAATTCTGCTGCGCGCTCCTTGGGGGTGTTGGCAGATTAAATGCATATAAACCAAAAAGAAAACAACATGTTTTCCCTTGGGTGCATCTTCTACAGCAAAACAAACAAAGACTCAACCCGGCACTGGGAGCTCATGACCCCTCTCTCATCTTCATATGCATCTAATCATCTCTGTGAAAAAAATTATATTTCACAAGGCGAGACCACTTTAAAATGACAAAGCAGCTACAGTTTCCCTTTAGGAGACATGGTTGTATCAGACACTTTCCAACCTTCAGTCAACTAAAGCTTATTATTCAATTTGTATAAGCTTTCCCAAGTAACTAATGTCCAGATAAATTTACATTGTAAACACCACTCATGCATTTATTCAATAAGCAGAAACATAATATTCATAAAATTACACTTTACACATAGCCTCACCTCTCTCTGCTGTTACCCCTAAATGAAATTTCTGTAAGCCAGGAATGATTTATTTCACTGAAAAAATACCCCGCTCCCTTTGCTCTGCTTGCTTCCTAATTTTAGCCATTTTCTCCTTCTTTTGCCAGATGGCAGGTGAGAAGTTAGGAGAAATGAAGCTCTGAATCGACAAGCCTTTCAGGGTTTTTAGTGATACCTCAGAAGCTCAAGAATGGACAGTTTGCTACAGTCATGCAAATCTCAGATACCCATTTTCCTAATTCTAGTCTGTTTTTTACAGAAGTTTAAAGTAATTATAATTACAGTACAAGGCTTATTCAGCTATTTAAATGGAAAGTTGTCACAAATATATCAAATTATTCTTAGCTGTGATCATTCAGTCAAGTAGTTGCCATTCTAAGCACTCCTCAGCAACATTTGGGCAAATAACTGAAAGTTGACTAGTCTGACAGAACTCATGGCATTGATATGGGTGAGGATAACACGGTCTACCTCCTGCTCCAGTCTGGCAGTACATCCTTGAGAGGCTACCGAAACCCTGTACCTCTTTCCCCAGGAACACATGTTTAGCAGGCACACAATTTTTAAACCAAACAAGCGCATGGGTGATGACGATGATGATGATGATGATGATGTTTCCATTATGAGAACTCAAGTGACTAAATCTTTCCTTGGCCAATTAACTGTGAATACCGGACCAAGTTTTAATGCCCTATTATAATGCTCCAGCAATGTGACAATCCAGAAGGCTCTAAGTATGTGACAGTGACTTCTTCAAAAAGACCACTGCCACCACTAGAAAACACACACTTCAAATTTTCCACATGCACCTTCCTTTAGAATCTGATTGGACTTGAACAACATAAAAGCATTTACTCAGATTATGTTTGAGCGACAATAGTATTTTATAGTTCTTTTATGACAAGGAATTATAGAAGAATGGGATAAGCAAAAGGTTTAAATTCCACAAAAAAGTAATAAAGATGCTAACAAAAAAGTACATACTGTGATAAATTAGAGCAGAGTAGTTACTGATTATACAAAAGTCTATTTGTGATTGAGGCAGCAGGACTCTCCCTTGTCCACTATTTCAAAAGCAGTGGTTTTTTTCCCCTCTGTGTTCAGTGATGCCCTGAACTCTGTGACAAAGATGCTTTGATCTTCTCCTATTAAATATATCTGGTATGGACCTTGTCTGAACTTGGTTAAGAAAAAAATTCTGTATGAAAGGGAGGGAGTACTGTATGTCTCTAAGATTATTCATTACCTTTCAAAAATGAAGCTATTTGTGAAGTCTTTGTGTAATGCACACATGAAAGACTACTACACTGCTTACTTATTTTGTTGTGCTCTTGCTGTTTTTATTCCTGCCTCAGCTCAGACAGGGAACTCGACTGAAATAGGCGATGAATAAGAAGGCATGGCAGGGCCCAGTCTGAAAGACTTACCCAATGACTGAAAGAAAAAAAAAACAAAAAAACAACGCCATACCTGAATCCGAGGGTTTCGAGACTCTTCCCTTGGGAACTGGGAGTAACAATAATTCCAAGGACTGTGGTGGTGGCGGTGGAGGAGGAGGAGGTGGTGGCGGAGGTGGTGGGGTCACTTTTTCTGGCTTCTTCTCAGAAGATGGCGGTGGTAGAGGGTCCTCGGGCAGTAACGATGACTTCTCAGCCAAGAGATTGCCGGCGGCCCTAGCTGCTACCTCCTTCAGAAGGGCCGCCGAGGAGGTCATGGAAGCCAAAGACAGGAAGGAGCTGGCCGGAGGGGGATGCTCCTGACCAGGAGTCAAACTTCTCTCGCTGACTTTCTTGGACAGAGCTGCCAAGGTGGAACTGGCAGATTGGGAGCTAAAGGGGGAGGAAAAGGATTCAAATCTCATGGTCTCCTCCGTCCGGGTGAGAGATTTGTCCTGCAGAACGGCATTGGCTGCTGCTTTCAGTTTGAGGATGGCTGAATCCGGGGACAAGCCGCACGTACTGGACGAGTTCGGCAGCCACTTACCTTGGTTCCATATAAAACGGTTACTTGGAGTGTACTGGTCATTCTGTTCCTGCTTCTCGGCCAACTTCCTGGCCAGAACACTGAGCTGCTGGGCATGGTGGGAGGGCGGGGAAAAGGAGAGATTGGAGCCAGCGTTCACAGGAGACTCCACTCTGCCATTGGCAGTGGCTGTGGCGTCAAGTTTGAGGGAACCGGCCTCCAGCAGCCGCCTCAGGTTGCTGCTCAGGGGTTTATTGGAACCTGGCGGGTCATCTTCACACAAAGAAGATACTCCCGGGGAAAGGTGGTCTTGACATTGCAGAGAGTCTCGTAGACCATCACCATCGAGGGCCACCAGCTCCAGGGTGTGGCTGCTGGGAGTCACACTTCCCAAGGAGGTGTCGGGGGAAGTAGACTGCTCCTGGATCCGGTCCTCCAGGGACAGCTTATAGTTCTCCTGAACCTCTCCATAGGATGCTTCTGACGGGGTCTCAGAAGAGTTTCCATACCAGTGTTCCCCTTCACTGAGCTCCGCCTCCGCCTCTTCCTGCCTACTAACATCTGGGGGGAATTAAGAAGACCAGGTTTACTTTCAAAGTGAGCAACCAGTTAGGAGCAAGACATTCAAAAGGAGCTGCTATCAACTCTTCCCTTCCACCCAAGAACCAGATGAAACACAGCAGGAATGCAGCAGAAGGTTGGGCAAACAAGAGAAAGGTAAACACGCTAATCAAGCAACACCCACATAACTCCTATATGAGTCTGTCCAGTAGTTATTCAGAGTAAGCGGAATTGGAAAAAGAGGCAAGAATAAAAGGGACCTGCTAAGGAAGCGACTGGATGAAAACCTTTGCTATTTTCTTTTTTTTTTTTTTTTTGGCAGAATCGGGAATTGAACAGAGGCCCTTGCACTTGCCAGGGATGCGCTTACTCTACTGAGCCATCTCCCCGGCCTCAATGATATTTTCAATGAGTGAGAAACAGAAATAAACTTGAACCTAACAAAAAAGAAGCACAATACAGTATCTTTAGGGTAGTTTCCAGGACAGAGTACTGTCTAGAAGAACAGAAGAACATAAACCATAAGACACAGGCAGCGGGCAGCCTCTTCCCCACCTTCCAACGCCATGATCTCAGGATGGTCACTTATTTGGCATTAGACACTATTTCCTCCAACGTAAGAGGCAATTAATTTTGAAAAATGTTTACTGAAATACATAAACAATGCCTGCCTAACTCACTTTACAAAGTTATTAGGAAGCTCGGTGCCTAAGGAGCACACACCATGTTTTGAAAATAGTGAAGCACTCGCAGAAATCAGATCTCAGCAGCCAACAGTATGTGCATTGCTAATCCTTGCCGCGACAACAGGTCCTGTGTTACACATGCTACTTGTTGGAGAGTCTACAGTTTCAGTCACCAGCACGCTCACCACGTCCTCACAGACATGGATTAGGGATTTATTCTTTCACTTCACTAAGACACCTCTTGTGTTATTTTCTCTTAATGCATCTATTGATCTGCCACTTCCACTCCCAGGTCCCCCCACACCAGCTGGGTGGGGCTCCCTGCTACCCAGGAGCACCTGTGACCCTGCACTCTGCCTTCTCTCCTGGTGGTCCGTCTGAAAGGTCTTGCCCTGGAAAAGTTTACCGTACACACCTCCTTATGGTTCAACTTCTGCCTGCGAAGTTTCTCCCTTACAGTCCTCCCTGGATGGCTGGGCATGGGGGCACACACGTATAGTCCCAGTGCTCTGAGACGGTGAGGCAAAAGAATCACAGGTTTGAGCCCAGCCCGGGCAACCTCCAGACTTAACAAGAACCTGTTTCAGAGCTAAAGAAGGAGAGAGGCTGGGGATCTGGCTCAGTGCCAAGACCCTGGGTTTAATCCCTACTACTACTCAAAGAGAAAAAAAAAAAAAGGAATTCTCCCTCCAACTGTCAATCACAATTAATCCCTCCTCATTCACCCACCCCCTCACTCAAGAAATACAGAGCACTTATTTGCTGCATGTCAGGTATTGTTCTAGATCGGTGATGGCAAACCTACAGCACGTGTGTCATTTGTTCTTCTATTAAGACAAAGATGCTAATGTATGAGCTCTTCTTTTCTACCTTAAATTTCAGTATTCACATTTAACTGCAATGTTTGACACTTTGTAATAAATAAGTGGGTTTTCAGTTATGTATGAACACTCCTTTCCAGAAGGTTCCCAGTCAGTGTCTAGGTGGTCTAGACTACTCAAGATTCAAGACTGAATAGCACAGAACAAAAAACAAAGGGCCTGCCTTCTCCAGGTTTATGTTTCAGTGGAGGAAGACAGATGTTCAGCTAAACTGGTTAAGTCATAAGGTAAGTAAATCATATAGCACTTATGTAAGTGTTGAGGAAAAACTGCAGAGCAGGACCAGGGAGGATGGAGGTGATGGGTAGGGGCAAGTTGTAATTTTAAATATTACGGCCAGGGTAGGGCTTCACTGAGGTGGTGATATTCAAGCAAAGGCCTGAAGGAAGACAGGAGCTCTGCTCTACGGAGAGCGGGAGTCAGTGTGCTGGTCCCCACATGCCCACGGAACAGCGAAGAAGTCAGTATGCACACAGTGGAGTGAAGGAGGGCCACAGCAATGGGAGAGGAGGGCAGAGTGTGTGTGTGGGTGGGTGTGTATGTGTCTACTGTGGTGCAGACAAGTAAGACATTGTGAAACAGTGACAGGCCTTCTGCATCAGGCAAAACCAGGAACCACCCAAAGGTGCCAGGCAGCGGAGTGACATGACTTGAGTCAGGCTGTCATAGGGCTGTTCTGACTGCTGTGTGGGAAATGGCTAGCAGGTACGAGGGTGAGGGAGAATGCTTAGGAGGCTGGAATCCAGGTGAGGGGCAGTGGAGACGCCCAGATGACTGTAGGTGCTGAGAAGTGACCACATGCAAATTTTGAATTCACAACAAACATCCTCCTGTGTTGCTTCTGTTGACTTTATACCCTGGGAAAATATCAGTTAATGGCTTCTCTTTTCAATTGGAGCTCCTGGAGGACAGGGACTTTTCTCCATACTCCACACTGTGTGTATTAGTACACTGCCTGGTTTCCAGTAGAGTTTAATGACTGTTTAGAGATTGAGCCAAATTCCTCATTGTGCTAGGTTTTGCCATAGAACAAACAACAAATCTGTTTCTTCGCAGAACAGAAATAGCTAGAACTAGTAATGTATGAACTACAAGCTAATCCATTGATCTTCCCATGCTATTTAGAGTAGAAATGTCACAAATGACAAATTCTCTTTCACTAAGCTAAAGTTTTGCAACTCCTTTTTGAGATTCTTTATTAAGTTATAAAAAAAAAACCCATAAAATATCAAACAGAATTTGCTGGGGGAAAAAGCAGGTAAAATTGAATTTTCTCTGTTAAAAAGTCTGGTTCCTTGCAATTTGCCACATTTCCCTCTACCCACTTGATTTCAACATTTTTTATCCTTCCTGAAATGGGCAGCGACCTCATCTCCCCAATGACTTCACAGAGGGATGCTTTTGAGCTAAGACCCCTCAGTCAACATCAATTTCAACAATAAGGCTAATTCTATGTTTCCTTAGCAAACCACCTTTCTGGATTTCAGATTAAATATCCCATTCTTCGAAAGAACTGAATGGGCATTCTATAAATAGTAAGAGAAGTAAAAGGTCTAACAATCACTACATTAAGAATTAGTTTAGTATCTCTTCTTTGCTCTTTATTGGCATTAAAGGAATGAACAGGAAAATATATGATTCAAAATTAAATACTTTTAGATTATATTTTTGTTATCCTAGATAGTTCTAGATAGTCAAAATTGGTCCTCAACCAATCCAGTAAGGGCCAACTAACAAGGCACATAAAATCAGGGTTTTGAGAACCATAAAAAAATAACTACAAACACAGGTCTGATCATGCCATTTTACTGAGGCCATTAAATGTGCTAAAGGTTACTGGTTAAGGGACGGCCAAATAGCTCAGCTGATTAAAGTGCCTAAAAGAAGGTGCCTGGGAGTTTGATCCATGGGCCTGCTGTGCCAGCCCCACCCCTAGGGTGAGCTGAGAGGACAAGTGATACTGGGTGTGGTGGTGAACACCTGTAATCCCAGCTCTTGGGAGGCTGTAAACAGGCGGATCACGAGTGAGACCCTGAAGATCCTTCCCTAAAATATAAAAATTAAAAATTAAAAAAATGAAGGTTCCTGGTTAAATCAAAGCCACACAACCACCTAGGGCTAATGCCAGACGGGGAACCCAAAAATCTCTTGGCTGGGAGTTTCTCTTTAAACCAGTACAAAGCTTACTCTACTCAGAGGCCTCCAGCCCAGGCTCCGACTACCAGGCCACTTCTAGGAAGCAGCAGCCCTCCCGTCCCACCCCCAGCCAGCCTTCCTTCCCTCCTCTTAAATCAGAAATCAGCAAGGGATTCTCCTGGATAAGGGCAGTTTCACACCTTCTCTTTAGACAAATCACTAAAAGATGAGGCCTCACTAATCCTGTGCTCTGTAATCTCTGCATTTCCTTTTGCCTCTACTTTATTGTAGTGGTCAGAAGTTGATTCCATTACCTAAAGTCTCAAAGGCAAAGCTTAAAGTCCTAAAACCCCTTCCATCCCCTCAGGGACCAGGAGGACTGCGTTAGTGCTGCAGGGGAATGTGCAAAGGCTGACGAAGCTGTTGATTCAGACTCCAATCCAATGATGTATGATGCAAATAGCTAAAGCCCAAGTGTCAGGGGGCTCTGACAAGCTCACCAAAATATAAATGAGTAAACTGAGTATCCTATTAAACAAAATGGGAAGGATTGGGCGATAGCTCAAGGGCTTAAGTGCCTGCCTGGCAAGTGCAAGGTCCTGAGTTCAATCTCCAGTACCAAAAAAATAGAATGGGTAGTTGGGCGAGTGACACATTCCTACAATCCCAGCTACTCGGGAAGCTGAGGCAAGTTTAAGCCTAGACAAATCTAGCAAGGCTCTGTCTCAGAATAAAAATGGCAAAGGTTGTCACCCTCTTTTGCCCAGGCATGAGGGGCTGGGTTAAATCCCCAGTACTACAAAACAATAAAAAAAAAAAAACCATTTATGGCTCCTGAAATACCTGCCTGTATGTCTCAACCACCAATTCCTCTTCATTCTTTGCAGACATAATCGTGAGATACACACTCCTCTAGACTATCAAAAAATGCAAATACGGGCCAGCCAAATAGCTCAGTGGATTAAAGCGCCTGCAAGAAGGTGCAGGGGTTA
>NDGN011369700.1:0-13751 GCA_002564285.1 Tympanoctomys barrerae | reverse complement strand
CTGCTGGATGGTTAAGACCAAGATAAAGCAAGACCTATGCAACAAGAATTGTAGCTTTTGAATTTGATAAGGTCAGTCAAACCCCCTCAGGATTTATCCTGAGACCCTATACGTCAGATTATAGATCCTTTGTCAGTGTCAGCCATATGGATGAGTCACGGCCATTGCTTGGCCAGCTTGCTCTAGAACTTGAATTTTTAAAAAAAGTCTAAACCAGGGCTCAGGGCTAGAACCTTGCCTACCATATACCAGGCCCTGAGTTCAATATCCAGTGCCCCAAAACATGTAAGGCTAAAGCAACAGCATTTCCAGAGAAGTGTACCAACCCCTCACCCAGACACTAGGCTTTCAAAACGAGAGCTGCAGCCCTCGTTTAAGACCCCAAACCCTCCTGGGCTTTTTTTAAGCCTCGGGCTAGTGACTGTCTAGCTGTCCGCAAACAAGCAGCAGGGTCCCTGAAAAGAACCTGCTGCTGAAGCTTCTTAGAGGCAGCCGCGAGGCCGGAAGTACCGTGGGGAAAGACTGACACCTAGTGGCGACTGGCAGCAGCGTCCTTTCATCCGGGTGAGAGGGGCCAGGCACAGGTAAGCTCATTCCGCAAGGACCACCACGGGCCCAGCAATCTCTGTCGTAACCGCTACAGGATGAGAGTCCCAGTGCAGCTGTGCAGGAAACTATGGACCTCTCAATTTGAGCCTCCTGTAATTGTCACATATCACCAAGTATTATTCTTTTATTATTTTTCAATCATTTAAAAATGTAAAATAGGTGATGGGGTACAGCTCAGTGGCAGAGCACATGCTTAGCATGCACAAAGTTCTGAGTTTGATTCCCAAAACCAAGAATAAACAAATAAATACCACACTTAGCTCAGTGGCTATGGCAAAAACAGGTGGCAGGCTAGATTGGGACCATGTGCTCTTCCTGCTGACCTCTGTCCTCTAGGCCTTGGCTCCAAACACTGGCCACCAGCATCACACCTGCCATCTTTGTCATGGTTCTGTCAAGAGGAATCCCCTAGAGCTGGTTGTGGTGGTGCGTGCCTGTAACCCCAGCGCTTGGGAGGCTGAGGCAGGAGGATTGTTGGGAGTTCCAGGCTCAAGTGAGCTCAAGCCCAGCTTGAAATGCATAGTGAGACCCTGTCTCAAAAAAATCAAAATCATCANGTCGTCGTCGTCATCATCATGCAATAAAGAACACACTAAAAACTCAAATGTATTATCTATTATCTATCCCCAAGACCTCCCCCAGTCTTGACTGCAAGCTGCTTCAGGTTTTGGAGGGAGATTTAAGGAAGTTTTCCCCCTAATCTTGTGGGATCGGTCATCACTAAGCCTCTAGAAAGCAGGCAAGGACACTTGACTGTTCCTCAGGCTGTAAATAACTCCTAGAGTGGGGCTGACTTCACCTAAGGCAGCCAGAGACTCTGGTGGGGGGCAGAAGGTATGACCCGAATCCTCTGTTCCAGGTGCCCATCAGGAAGGGCAGGAGGGACTTTCCCAGAGGAAAGATGAAAGCATAGGTCTGAGGGAGCACAGGAAAGGGGGCAAGAGCTGTACCAGGCAGCAGAAGCGGCTTAAACAAAGTCACCACAGAGGAAGGGGGTGGGGCAGGGCAGAGGAGTTCCAGGGGGAGCATGGTTCCTAACCCCAACAGGCAGCTGCTACTTTTCTCTCCAGCTCCACCAATTAGAGACCATGTGACCTTGGGGAGTTACTTAATCTCCTGCCTTGCTTTCCTCATCTGTGCCTGCCTTATAAGGTTGTTATGAGGAACAAATAAGTTAACACATGTCAAAGTTTAGAATGGTGCTGGTACTGGGGCTGGCTTCCTGGTCTTGCACTCTGTGAAGTCCCTTGGGGACCCATGCCCAGCAGGTGACTGGTCCTCATTTGGTTTAATGCTGTGCTGTTGACATTGTTAAAATCTTAATACTTTTGGCATGAGGAGCCCTATGCTTTCATTTTGCACTGAGCCCCACAAATCATGTAGCCCGCTCTACCCTGGCAGCGTATGTGTTTTAAAAATGTTAATTTTATCATTTTCTTAGAGTCAAGAATAACAAATCAGATTCAATGTATTCAATTTGGAAATGAGGAAACTGAAGCTAGATAGTTTATAGGACTTATAAAGTCTCCCAGAAGAGGTGCTGGAGCTAGAGAGGTGAGAAGTATCAATGTAGAGGTGAAGGCGGGATAGTTAGTGACCCACATGTCCTCAACCATGCCCTCAAAAGACCACAGGAAGTTGGGGTGGGCAGGCAGGCAGGCAGGTCCTTTGAAGGAGGGTAGAGAAAGAGACTTTAGGAAAAAGAGCATGAACAGTTGTAGAGGTAGGAGGAAGGCTAGCTATTTTGGGAAGCAAAAAAAAGATTCTCAGAGTAAAACATAGTGGTGAAGCCATGGAAACCAGGACTGGGAAAGTCTCTTGGATCTTGGCCACAAAAAAAGGTTATAGATGTGCTCAGAAAAAAATGAGTTTCAGTAGTGTTAGGGCTAGAAGCCAGGTTTAGAAAAGGAGAAAGCACCTACGGTGGTGGGAAGGGACACAGGTCATTATTTAAGATGCTGGGCCTTATGTCATGGGGCACACCTATAGCCCCACCAAACCCAGGTGGCTGAGGCTAGAGAGTTGCAACCTCAGGGTCAGCATGGGCAATTTAGCCAGATCCCATCTCTTAATAAGGCTGGGGATGTGGTTCAGCATTTCCTGGGTTCAAACCCCCTACCATGTATGTTCGAGCATGTGTGTGTGTATGTGTGTGTATGCACATATGCAGGCATGCACACATGCATGCACAAAAACCAATACAGGGGCTCTTTTAAGGATGTGGGGGATGGTAGGAGAGCCTATCCCAGTTGGGATGTAAAGGAAGGATCACCAGAAAAAGATGTACTTCTCTCCCTGGTCTACAGGGAAAAAGAGGGTGGAGTTGTGACAATGAAGGCAGTGAGGGCTGCTGTTCCTTTGGGGGCTGGTTGTCTCCCCCAATGTACCAAGGCGTTTTCAGTGTAGTCATTTCAGCACTGCAGCGACACGGGTAAGTCCTCGCTCAGACTGCCATTGCTATCTATAGTGGCCCAAAGCAAGTTAGTTAGCCTGTCAGTGCCTCTGTTTTCCTCACCGGAAAATGGGGACGGACATGATTGTTGTCAAGATTAACTCAGTTTAGTGTCTGACACATAACTCACGACATGCCCCCTCTGTGTGCTGGAACTGGTCGAAGGGGTCCCATGTTTGCTGCTTAATTAAGAGGTTTTTCAAGAAGTCATAAAAGATGAGAGGTGAGCTGGAAGTGGTACAGCAGCTGCCTCGAGGAATTGTTGCACAGTCAATGTTGCCAGCCATGTAATAAATGCTTCGGAGCTTGTCCTTTGTGATCAGCACCCTCTAACGAGGTCCCCTCCCTGGTTGCTCCTGCTCTTTGGCTGCAGCCGCACCCATGCCCAAATGATCAGCTGTCAGTTGTCTCCTGTCTTTTTTGGCTTAGCTTCCTTTACAGGGATTGCCCCATTGCTATAGGCTGTGAGAATTGGAGAATGTTTTACAAACACTGCCAAAAGCCTCAGCAGTGAGAGCCCAGGGCAGTGTGCAGGGTGCTGTCCTGCCCCACAGAGATCAGAGCTGGAGCAGATCCAGCTGGCCCTGCCTTGCCAAGCTTGTGGGCGCGTTGCAGCATTGTTCACAAAAATTCCCGTTTTCTTGGATTTTGTCCAGGCCAAGGGCAGAGATCACAGCGCAATCTCTCATGGGACAAAGGAGAAGACTATTGCTTGGGATGGCTTGGAGCACTTTTGGTAGCCGTCCAAGGCAGCAATCACTCATTAAACCTGCTTTCCCCTCCAGCAAGAAGCCAACTATACAGAACACCACATATACAGCTCTAAGAATAGTATGGCTCTCTGTATCAGTCTGTGTTTATTAGAGAAACTAATATAATATAAAATATACAAATATAAAAGAATTGAATTTGCTTATAAGGGCCACCCAAGAGCCAGATGAGGAAGAGTGCAGAGGGTGTCTGAACAACGGCGACCAAACGCCCCAGTCGAAGGTCTGGTGCTCACAGCCGGCGCCTGTGTGAGTTCACAGCAGGAGGCTGGAGAGTCTGCGCTGGAAGGTTGAAGGATCTGCACCTGAAGCCAGGAGATGACGTCCAAAGTGAAGGCAAAGACGGGAGCTGTTGGGCCGGGGAGATGGCTCAGTGTAGTAAGTGCTTCCTTGGCAAGCACAAGGACCTGAGTTCAATCCCCAGTTCCACAAAAAAAAAAAAAAAAAAAAGACGGGAGCTGTGCCAAAGAAGCAGAAACAGATCTGTCCTTCACGTCCCTTTTATGCTGTCCAGGTGACAAGCAGCCCCGGGGAGGGGGGTCTTCCCAAAGGTGTGGAATTGCTGAGCCAATGTAGTTAAGCTTGTCTTTACTCAAATTGGCCCAGTCAATCAACCATAACACTCTAAAACTACAGTGCATGTGGCCAGCATAAGCGTGTGCAGGGCTTGGAAGTCTTTTGACTGTCAAATCTGGGTGGGTTAGAACAAATGAAAAATACTTTCCCCAAAGAGCATGCAGAGAGGAAATGAGAAACAGCTCAGGAGAGCATATGAGCTTGTCATTTCCTGAGCTGGCTGCCTTTCAGGGCATGGCTTGATGCCACAACCACCAGGGCGTGCCCAGAAGCTCTGAGGCAGTGGGGATGAATTCAGCAGATATCTTTGTCCCATTCATGAACACCAGGCTGGACAATCCCCAAAGTCCTGGCATTTACTGTGACAGGAATTTCAACTTCTCATCCTCCAAAAGAATCAATACATCAATCAAATTGGCTAATCATCTACTGACTTTCTTATCTGTATAGGAAGTGGGAGCATATTCTATCTCAAACTGAAGTTGGAGCACTGAGGCCTCTCAGAGCCAAATGAGACCCTGCACCGTATCCCATTGTGTGTTGAAAGAAGAAATCCCCACATGGATCTACTCGAGAAAAGAGTCTGGGGAGATTCTGCATGATGTGTGGGAGCTGAAGCAGTGGCATTGTGGAAAGCCTTCGTTTTCTACTTCATAACTTTCTAGATTGTCTGAAATATAGAATGTTGTACTGAGTTGAGTAAATGTAAAACATTTACTAAGTATTATTTCTGTGATCAGAATACCAACACTCTTATTTGGAAATCATTATTTTTTTAATAAATTCTCAAGTGGGTATACTTGACTGGGTTTCCAGCTTTTCTCTCCCAGGGATAGAAAGCACAGTGAACTGAAATTGACAAATAGTTGAAGGCCTTCAGAGACAAAGATGATAGGAAGAACAAGCTTTGGCTGCTCTGAATATTTCTATTTGGCTCCCCAGTCCCCAGAAAGCAAGCCCTGCAGGTCACTGCTTATCCCTTCTCTCGCCTGACTAGTCACATTCATCTTCTAGTTCTCCTTGTAGATGTCACCTCTACTGAGAAACTGTCCTTTCCTTCTCAAATTGAGTCCCCAGTGTGCTTCCTGGGCACCTTACCAAAGCACCACCATGTGGTTTGGTCACTGCCACTTGACTGATGATGGCAGACGATGCTTTATTTGTCTGCATGACCCCTGAGCCTCAGGGGAGTGCTTGGTATGATCCCTAAATATTTACTGAATACTTATTTCAAGGCCTTTAATAATCAGAGCAACTACAGGACACATGTATGAAAACTATTTCAAGAAATTTATAACTGGGATAGTAAGATGTGGTGGCACATTCCTGCAACCTCAGCTACTCAGGACTGAGGCAGGAGGATGTCAGGTTTGAGGCTATCTCTGGCAACTCAGTGAAACCTCCTCCCAAAATAAAAAAAAATCAAAAGGCCTGAGAGTGTAGCTCAGTGGCAGATGCTTGCTTAGTGTGTAGAAGGCACTGGATTCAATCCCCAGCACTCAAAATAAACAGCCCCCCAAAAAAACTTGCCAAGCAGGTGTGGTGGTGCACACCTGTAATCTCATCCCTCTATGCTCAGGCAAGAGGATCAAAAACTCAAACCCTGCCTGGACATTTAGCTACTTCACTGCAAAGTTAAAAAAAATAAAGATGACCAGGAATGTAGCTCAAGAGCAAAGGGCTGGTTCTATCATCAGCCCCCCATCTCTTTAGGTTCGGAATCTTGAACATCTCTCATTCACTGTGTTTTCTAGTTTAGAATACCCATATTGGAGTGCTAATATGGGCTATGCATGTGGAATTGTAATGATTCAGGTGTTCAGAACTTTTATTACAATTTCACTCATGCTCTTTGTTTTGTCCTTGCAGTTGCCCTAGGAATACCTCCGTTTGCTCTTAATTGATGTTTGTGAAATACCTTGTCTTTGCTGAAAGGCTGTTAAGTGTTAAACTTTATTACTGTGTTTCAGTGGTTATTATTAAAGCAGTGCCAACAAGATTACACAACAGCTTGGATCAGGAAGCGAAACAAGGGCCACAATCCCACTAAAGCTACAGGGGATACGGATTTGGGATGGTAAAATGTTAATTACCCAAGATGGAATGTGGGCTACAATCCAATACTGTGCTCCTGGAGATTATTTTGGTTCCAGAGGCTTAGGACTGGCAGTGGGTCTCAAGCATCCTGCCCTCCCCTGGCTGAACTGTGTATTCCATTCCATGAAAGCTGCCACAGAAAGAACTCGGTGGCCATGAGCCAGGACACGGCTTGCTCAGCATCAGCTAAACTGAAAGGTTTCCAGGAGCTGAAGGGCTGTTCTAATAACATGTAATCAATTATTTATTTTCAAGGCGATTTATTTTATCTTTCTAGACTTTATTCCCTCTTGTTTTCTGCTCTCAAGGACTCTCTCCACAGAAGAAGAAAGATAAGATATTCAGGTTTTGGGGGTGGGAAGATGGTGTTTGACACAATGACGGTAAACGTTCATTTACAAAGCTGAAAAAACGAACAGATGTGCTTCTTGTCAGGAAATGTCAGATTGTTTAATTTAGGATGGGAATGGAAGGACACTCAGGAGGAAAATGACAGCCACTCCGATACGTAGTTTCCAAGAATGACACTACCAGATACCGAGGAACCTGAATTCCTTAAGAAAGGTCTTTAAAATGATGGGTTGGCTGCCAGGTATGATTTTGAGCCAAATTATAGGCACTAAAGCATAACCAGAACACTGAAGAGAACCTTCAGACAGACGTAGAGCCCAACGCAGAGCCAAATGCTTTCTAACCGGATGACCTCGAGCTGACTACCCACCCGCTCGAGAAGCCTTAGTTTCCTATCTGTGAAAATTAGTGTATAGGTCACAAGCTTAACCAGATAAACTCTATAAAGAACTCAGTACAGAACCTGGCACAAAAAGACGCACAATAAATGGTAGTCATTAGCACTGTCACGGACTGGGCAAACAAACAGTTGCACCCCAACTCCCTGCTGAACAATTAATTGTGGCACAGCATCCGGATCTGACGGGCGCACCTATGCGCCCAATAAGGCCTCAGGAAAGAACTCAGTAGGAGTCAAACCAATAGCGTTAGCCCTTCTTGTTGGCCGGGGTGTCTTGCTGTTCCGCCAATGGTTTGAGATTTGACTAGGGAGCGACACCCTGACAGTCCAATGACGCACAAGCTGCCCACAGTCAGCACTTCGCAGGAGATAAATCAAGGAGCCGGCACGTATAATTCCGTTATTAGGCAGTGCTGGATGGAGAAAGGCGCGTAGGGGAAACAGCACCCGGGAGAAGCGCTAATAAGCTTAAAAAAATAAGAAAGAAAAAAGATGATGGTTCTGCCAAACGAGCTCAGCCGCCATCATGCTCTGGTTTCCCCTGCGCCTCTCTGGGTCCGCGACCGAGGAAGCGGCCTCTGGGATGCTGAGGGGGTGTGTCCCCGCATGATTGGCGCAGGCTGTCCAGCCAATTCTAGCTCGTCAAACGGGAAGCACTTAGCCAATGAGGGGCTACGGCAGCGGCGCGGAATTGGAGGGGCGGAACAGCAGCTTGACGGGCACAAAAATCAGCCAGTGAGAGCTGGAGGCATCCTCCCTGAGGCCAATGGAGTGGGGCTCGGGGCGGGCCCACGAGTGTTTGTGTTGTGGTTTTGGGGGAGGGAGGCGGAGGGGAAAGTTTGTTTATTTTGTTTTTAGTTTCTGGGGTCCCCGTGCTTCC
This sequence comes from Tympanoctomys barrerae, assembly GCA_002564285.1. Taxonomy (NCBI): domain Eukaryota; kingdom Metazoa; phylum Chordata; class Mammalia; order Rodentia; family Octodontidae; genus Tympanoctomys; species Tympanoctomys barrerae. Next base: position 5,616 of record NDGN011369700.1, on the reverse strand, counting down.
GGAAGGTGAAGCTGGAAGGAGTGACCCCCCGCGCCCCTCAGTCCCCTTGCGACATCGCCTCCATAGCCCGTGGAGAAGCGGGGACCGCGCGCATCGCCTCGCCTCACAGAGGAACACCGCGCACTCGGAGCCGGCGCAGCTTGGCGGTGAGTGAGGACCCGGGCCGAGCTGCCCTTCCCCTCCCCCGCGCATCGCCCTGTCCTGGCGGGACAGCCTAGGGTGGGTGAGGACGTCCGCGGGGGCGCGCGGCGCGGCCCAGCCCGCCGAGGCGCGGCGTGCGCGCGTCCTCGCGAGTGAGCGCGCGCGGCGGGAGCGGGCTAGGCAGGGGGCGGGGGTCAGCGGGAGCGCGCCGGGTTGGCGTCGGGTCTCTATGAGGCGAGGGGCCATAAGGCACGCGGGGCGACGTCTGGCGCCCGTGCCGGGGCGCCAGGAGTGGCCGGGCGGGGACGGCGGGCGGGCACGCGCGGCTCCCGCGTCACGCGCCGGCAGGTGTGAGCCGGGCGGGCTTCCGGGTGGGGGGCAGGGGGCCCCTCGGGGCTAGGCGTAGCGGCGCAGGGATGAGGCCCGCGGGGTGGCGTGTGCCGCTGCCTCGCGGCGGCCGGGAGCGACCGTCTGGGTTCGGCTCCTTGCGCCCTTTCCTGCCAGGCAGGACCTGCGTGATGGAGCGAATGTATTCATTCCCCAGCCCTAGCCGGCCCAGCGCTCCACACTCCTCACCGGATCCCTGCGGGTGTGGCCGCTGGGAAAGGCGATTCTGACTCTCGACGTTGGAGCTAGGGGCTGAAAGAATGACAGCGCTCGAAACTGCCGGGGAAGTGTTGGCCACCTTGCCCTGATCTGATGATGCCTTTTATATTCACTTAGTGGGTTCATTAGCTCATAGTGGCCAAATACCCAGTCCAGCGAAATACACTACGGTGGCTTAGTACACGCAGAAAACGGGTGCATCTTGTTCATGCCTCAAGGACCAGCCCATCCTTGATTCTTTGGAGATAGTTTATCAGTCAGGCACTTTCAGCCCCATATTTTCTCTTGTGTCTTTTAGCTCTTTTCGTTATATGACTCACAGCGAGTAAAACAAACCTGAGACTAGGTGAATAACACTTCACTAGTATCCCTTCAGTAGGTAAGTGTGTAGAAGGTGAATAGAAATTACACATTTTGTGTAAGTTTACTAACACGTTACTTATCGTGGGAGATTTGGGTAGTACACGTTTCTTATTGATTTGAAGACACATAGGTGATCTTGGCTTTCAGACTATAGATGAGCTTCTGTGTTGTGTAAATGATGGTTAAAGAGCAGAGCTTGTAGTGCTGTCTTGCACCTCAAAGGTGTGGGGTGTTGCGGGTAGGCGGTGGGAGAGGTACTAAAATAGCGTGTTCCTGCACTTGGGCTCATTCCCTGGTAACCAGAACACGGCTTAGACCGGCTTGTCTTGTTTGGGATTTAGTGATAAAAATGATGTCTGTATTTTTTTTTTAAATTCTTGAACTTTTTTTTTCTTGTCCCAAACATTATTCCAACAATATTGTTTCTGGTAGGACTTAAAGAAAAGTAAGGAATTCCCAAGTTGCTTGTCTTTAATGTGACGCTCTTGGGGGAAATTTCTTTTTTCTCTTTCAAGTAGAAGCATTGAAAATGTTTTAAATTCAGAATGCTACCATATGTTCAAGTAGCAGTGATACTGTTCAGCTAAAATTCATTTCATGCTCTCTGTATCCCAGACGCTAACCTTTTTCCTCATCCTTATTATCTCTAGGCCATGAGGTTGGCATCATTACATTCTGGGGATTAGGAAAGGGACCTCCAAGAGACACAACCTAGGACGTTTGGGAGCGTAGGTTTAGTCTCAAGTGTGGTTTCAGTGCCTTGTATTTGCTTCGTTTTTCCTCCAAAATTACATTTTTCCCTCAAAATTACTTAGAGGAAGAAAGGCAGGACTTGGGAAAGTGAAAAGGAGACTGTTACTCATGATTTGGTTGATCATGCCTAAGTTAAAAATTTAATGTTAAGTCTATTCTTTGTTTTCAAGAATGAGTACATTTTTACAGAAGTACATCAAAGCTTTGATTTTATTGCCTCCTTTTGATTTTTTTTTTTTTTTTTTTTGCGAACTGGGGATTGAACTCAGACCCTTGCACTTGCCAGGCAAGCGCTTATTCTACTGAGCCATCTCCCCAGCCCCTCTGTTTGGTCTTTCTAAAATTTTTTTTTTTTTTTTTAAGCATATTATTATCTCGTTTCTGGTAGCCTTGCTTAGCTTTTCCTGGTCTTCTCTGGGACTTGATCTCACCAAGATCTGAAGATAGAGATCTGAAGTTGCTGGAAGGGACACAGTCCTGTTCTCTTCTGACTTGCTCGTGAGCCCTTATGGCTAAACCAGACTAGATTAAACCTAAACTATGCTGAGCTTGCTGAATTATGCAAGAGTTGCACCTTGGCTATCCAGACTGGGATCAGCACTTGCACGTGTTCTTCCCAAGTCTGAATCTTATCTTGATTTCTTCCTCTTTTCTTGTCTGGCGCAACATTTCTAGAGACCTTGTATACTTTCCAGCTCAGCTGCCTGCTTACCCTTTGACATTTGCAGCCTTTTGACATTGACAACTGCCTCTAGTGTTTCCCCCTACGGATTGCCCCCGCGCTGATCCTGAAACAGTTCTTTATGTTTTCTGCTCTTTCCCAAATCTACCACTTACGCGTGAAAACCTTCAGTGGTGTTGCATTGCCTAGAGGGTTTAGTTTGTTCTTCACTGTTCTCTGGACTGGCCCTGTGCAATAGAAATAGAAAGCAAGCCCCAAATGTAAGCCAGATATGTAATTTAAAATGTTCTAGTAGCCACATTAAAAAAGTAATGAAGTTGATTTTCATGGCATTTTATTCACTGATACCCAAAATATTTAAATATAGAATTAGTAAAATTATTACTGAGGTATTCTCCTCCCCCCATTAAGTCATTGAGATTCAGTGTATTTTTCACTTATGTACATCTCAATTCAACCTAACCACATTTTAAGTGTCAGTAGCCACAGGTGGTTGGTGGCTACCATGTTGAACAGCACAGCTCTATGCTGTGTCCTCAACCTACCTCAAGGACCAGACTTGGGTAATTTCAGCTAGTAGCTTCTTGATTATTTGGTGCCCCTCATCTAGAACCATGTCCTTATCCAAACAGGCTCAGCTGAATGTGGTGGCAAACACCTGTAATCCCAGCACACAGAAGGCTGAGGTAGAAGGATCACTTGAGAGTTCAAGCCTGGACTACAAAGTGAGTTTAAGGACAGCCTGAATTACTCATCGAGACCCTGTCTCAATAAATAAATAAATAAATAAATAAATAAATAAATAAATAAAATCAAAGCCAAGACTAATCATCCTTGGTTAAAAAATAACCAAAAATACTAACTCAGGAAGACCCTAAGAACATCTGTAAACTTCAATTTGCACCATCTTGTCTGAAACTTTTTAAACATTATTTTTGGTATTAAGTAATTATAATATTTATCAATTTGTAGTATAATCAAAGATAAGTCATAGACACTGACCAGTGAGACTGAACATCTGATGAATTAGAACAAATGCCAATCATAGAACCTCGCTGTTATTGTCTGCCTGTACCTGCTGTATAACAGCTCTGGTTGTCCTGTAGTCTACATTGGTGGCTTCCTTAAAACAGTCTTTTCGAGATAAGCCTTTGCTCTTTTTCATCTTTACATGGATGTGCCTGACTTCCTCTGTAGTGGGTAGGCTCTAAATATCTTAAGTAAGTGAACAAATGCTTCCTTCAGATTGTTTTATTCTCTTTGTGCTTTTATTATTTTCCAGGTAGAAATTAAAATATAAGTCCTTTGAGGACAGAGATCATGAGTTATGAAAGAGGGCATAGCATATTTTCTTGTTTTCATCCAAGTATTTCCTCATTCTCTGGCAGCTTCCTTCTCAAGATCTGGTTAACACAAAAAGCTGTGGATGTATAATATGTACAGCGTGATGTATTTGGAGATTTGCTTTTAAAAATTGACCATGTTTACATATTATAAGTTTTCAGGAGGGGTCAAAGATGAATTTTGACATTCATGAGACTTGTTTTCTTTTGTGGTTTGTACTCTGAAAGCAGCTTCAAAAGTGGAGCTCCAAAATAACTCCATAATTCTTAGCATTCGCGCATAACTTTAGAGTCAGGGCAGAATTGAAAAGTCTCTGAACTCGGCGCCAAAAGTCCTGGGTTTGTTTGTCACATTTTCTTGAATACCAACTATATTCTAAGCACAGGAAGGATTGGGCATCCAAAAGCTATAGTGAAAAACAAGTTACATTCGTTTAACACAGAAGAGAAGCCTATAGAGATTTCCTTTCTTTCTGCTCCCTTGCACAGTATTTTACTCACTTCTAGCATAGTCTACAGTCATTTCTAGTGATATCTGTCTCATTAGATTTTAAGTTTTCCAAGAGCAAGACTTACTTTATTTACCTCTAAGCACATACTCTGCCTGCCTTATTGTATTTTCAAATATTTGTTGAAAATCCCAAATAAATGACCTAGTTGTGTACAGCACTAGTTTTTTCTTTTGCATGTAGAGAAGTCTGTGCCTCACAGAATTGTTGCAACTGTAGTGAGAATAATCTTTTAAAGCTTGTATATGTTACCTCTCGATAGAAAATGTTTACTTAAACAAATATAAATATCATATTTATCTTCTATTTAAAAGTATTAACAAGACCCCAAAACCCTGCCATTACTGTCTCTAGAACATAAATTCCATGAGAATAAAAACCTGAATTCTTGTTCTCTTCTTCACTTAGTGCTCAGCAAAGACCCTGCCACTGTCTCTTGCCTCATTTTGGTCACTCTTCCCTTGGCTGCCTGTCCTCTTGCCATACTGATCCTTTTCAGGTTCCTGAAATACATGTTCCTCCTACCAGGATACTGGCCTGCACATGCTGTTCCTACGGCTGGAAGCTCCATCCGCTTTAGTCCTCAGAGCTCACTTTGTATGTGACTTTAATGACTTCCTAATCACCTTTATCCCAGATTGGCAGAAATGCTGTTTGTTTGTTTGTCCTACTGGGAATGAACTCGGCTGTATCCCCTGCTTTTTTTTTTAATTTTGAATTTTGGGGCAGGGTCTTGCTAAGTTGCTAAGTTGTTCAGGTTTGGCTGGAACCTGGAATCCTCCTGCCTGAGTACTTAGTACAGTTATAATGAAATAAACATTAACTTTGTATTATGTTTCCCCTTCAAAAAGATAGCTACATAAATAAAAATACTTTGCACATTTGTATCACATCTGCTATTGTGACTTGCACACCATAGTCTCAAATTCTTTTCAAGTAAAGTTAGAAAAGATAGAATAAGATTTTTAGAATCTCAGATTGAGGTTGTAGCTCATTGTAGAGCACAGTATGTGTTTGGCATGTGTATGGCCCTGGGTTTGATGTCTAGCACATACATTCATACATTTATGTATTATACATAATGTTAGATATGCTAATAGTTAAATATGGGAGGGATTTTCCTTTATTTTATAGCTTTATGGGATACAATATGCATCTGTATGTTTATATTGTGAATATATATATATATATTTTTGTGTGTGTGTGAATATATATTTTT
>NDGN011369695.1:0-13508 GCA_002564285.1 Tympanoctomys barrerae | reverse complement strand
TTTTTTTTTTTTGCGGAACCAGGGATTGAACTCAGGCCCTTGTGCTTGCCAGGCAAATGCTTACTCCACTGAGCCATTTCCCCAGCCCCAGGTGCTTTATTACGGCTGTAGCCCTGAATCCACCGCACAGCGCAGAGCTGGGAAAATGGTCGCACCCACCAGCACGGAGGCATCTGGCAAGTGAGGATGTGCACAAAGGCAGCCATGGAAGAGTGGAGTCAGTGGATAAAGATTCATTTACAGGGCTCAAGAAGAGGGAAAACGGGCCAGTTGTGTAGCTTGGAGGAGAGTGCATGCTTAATGAGCACAGAACCTGGCTTCAGCCTCTGGCACCAAAAGATCAAAAAGACAAAACAGATTGGTGCGGTAGAAACACTAGCAGCGCCAACCCCGACCCCCGACCGGAGGCGCAGGCCCGCCTGCAGGGGTCTGGAACGGTTCTGCTGGGTGCTCCAGGGGGTGGTTGCACGGGTGTGTGTGGCAGCTCTTGCACCGTGTGCTTGAGGTCTGTACGCTGTACTGTAAGTTACAAAATTATTGCTAAATTTTGTAAAAAAATTTTTTAAAAAGTAAGATCTGCGGGGCCAGGGAGATGGCTCAGTAGGATAAATGCTTGACTGGCAAACACAAGGATCTGAGTTCAATCCCCAATTCTGCCAAAAAAAAAAAAAAGTAAGACCTGAAACTAACGCACATCTCTGCCAACTTGTCAATGTGAAGCCAAAGATTTTTCATTTCATTTTTTTGAGAAAGGGTCTCACTGTGCAGTTCAGGCTGGCCATGAACTCACTAGGTAGCCCAGGATAGCCTTGAACTAGTGATGATCCTCCTGCGTCAACCTCCTGAGTTCTGGGATTATAGGCATGTGCCACCACATTTGACTGTCCTTTAGATGGAACAGTTGCCCAGACATCTGAATCCTAGACCCTCTGGAGTTTTTTAAAAAAATCGTTATCTTATGTCTAACTCGACAGGAAGGTTTTAAATTTTGTATCTCAGCATTTTATTGTACACTTTGTCACTAAAATAAATTTTAACAGTTGGGATATAGATGATGTCCAAGTCCCAGCTCCGATACTTGATGTTCTAACCTGTGAGACAGTCGTGACCTTGGGCAGAATGTTTTCCTGCAGCTGCAGGGGCTCCATGCCCCTGTGGACCCTCCCTCCAGGGGATCAACCTCACCTCTTGCCTTTCCTCCGCAGCTACCCCCTGCTGAAGCTGCCCCTGCCGGGCACGGGCCCTGTGGAGTTTGCTACCCCTGTGAAGGACTACGCCCCGCCCCCCGCCGACCCTGACCACCAGCCAGGGGAGCCCAGCGAGCGGCCTGAGTGGGTAGGTGCTGAGGAGACAGCCTGTGGGGCACTGATTGGTGAGCACACTGGCCAGCCAGAGCGTGAGTGGCTAGCCTCAGGCGTGTGTCCTGTGTGGCCTGTGGAGGCTCCAGAGATGCCTTGCTAGATGTTTAATGAATAACCTTTACTGGGGGAAAAGACCAGATGACACCAAAGTGTGACTGGCCCAGAAAAACCTCATCCTAGCAGTACCCGGCTGGCTCTGGGTTCAAGCCTGGGCTTGTCCCACAGTCCTGCACATGCCAGGGCACAGGGTGTCTCCTCCTCATCCGTGGATGTTCTCATCCAGGAGTAGCTGGGCCTCCCCAAATGTTCACCAGCAGAGTCCTAGCATGGCTTCAATTTGCGTTGTGCACTAGATGTTTTTCAGCTCTCTCAGGTCCTATTTTATTCCTAAGATCTACTCGGGAGGAAAAGATGCAGGCTTTGTCCTTTAGTAAAGGTAAGGAAGCTGGGCCTGGCCCTGTCAAGCGCCTCAGCTTTTCAGTTTCCTTGGGGCAACACTGGGTTGGTCCTGGGCCTCCAGACGTAGGCCTGTGCCTTTCTCTGACTACTGTTCCTGCGGTGTCTACATGAGCACTCACAGAAGGCCGATCGGTCTGTGCCCTTGTGGGGCAGGGACTTTGGACCCGACCCTGCTGCTCCCCACTAGGGCCGGCAGGGTGATCCCATCATGCCTCACAGCCCTTGCTTCAGTGGGCCTTTCTTAGCTCACGTTTCACACCATTCACCTTCATTGCCTCTTAGGATCACCATGTAATGGGCGGGATGGTTCCAGGGCCCACCCAGGTCATCCTGTGTTTGGGATTCTTTTAGCCTGCGGCATGGAGAGGATGTTAGTGATAACATCCAGCTTCCATCCAGGTTCCTTCATTGTCTTTCTGGGGTGTTGACAGTGTGTGGTGTGCAGAGTTGGGCTTGTCCATTTGCTCTCTGTGACGAAGCACTGTCCCCTGCAGGATGGAAGAGACCCAAGCAAACCTCAGTGCAGTCACCTGATATTGTGTTTCCCACTTTATTTCCTGTCTGTGATAAAAGTAATACAGGAAAGAAACAGAAAACTCAGTGCAGACAGAGTACATGAAAAGGAAATATTGTGGCTCACGACTCTCGTTACCAGGGCAGGGCTGCCTCCAGCGCTGCATGCTGTGCCTGTGACACGAGGCAGTGTGAGCGCTGTCCTCCCAACAGTTGCTTTATGCTTGGCCTTTCCAGCAGGGGCATGGTGGAGGGCGAGAGGGAGACCATTGCTCCCAGGGGTTCCCTGCCTGTCTCTGTTGCCCTGTTGCCCAGGGTGGGTGCTTGGTTGTGTGCTTCCTTACTTTGCTGAGAATGAAGGGCTAGTTCCAGCACATGGCAAGCACCTGCTATCGACGCCAAGAAGCAAGACTTCCTCCTGCTCCCCTGGTTTCTGTCCTCAGCTCTGCTCCAGCTTAATCTGGTGACTCCTGGGGGGATGTGAGGATGGCCAGAGGCTCATGGCCCTTGAGGGGTTCTCAGTGTGCTTGGGAGGAGACTACAAAGGCCTTTGAAGTTTGAAATACATGTCAGAGAAGGGACCATCAGAAGAATTCCCGATGGTCAGTGTTAAAACAGTTTTTGCCCAAAAAACAAGGTAGTTTGACTTCTATGTATATATGTAGCAGCACATGTTTATATATGTATTCTACACATACACATATTCATATACCCAAGTACAAAATAAAATCCTGAAGTCTATCCTGATCTATTTAATTAAGTAAACAGGGGACGCTAGACAAATCCTTGGGCAAAAGAAAAAAAAAATCGTCATTACATAGAAACTCCTCCCTTGAGGTAAAAACATAACTCTTCACTTTAAGAGTGTGCTGGAGGGGGCCTGCCCCTAGCTCAGTTCTTTAAGTGGCTGCTTCAACAAAGCAGTCGGGCTCAGGTTATTGTGGTTCAATCCCCCCAAAAAAACTCAAGCCAGCCAAACCTGCCCTGAAGGAATGGGGAGCAAAAAAAAAAAAAAAAAAAAAGTGCGCTAGAGACTTCCTTCTGAAGAGGATAGCATGGCATGGGGAGACCTCATGGGCACCCCTCAGGTCGGTGACAGTGAAGCAGCGGGTGCTTTAGACCTCTGTGTCTGCCTCCCAGCAAGCCAGAAGCTTGGCCTGACCATTGAAACATCACCCCATGGAAGGCCAAGTTCACCCCCAATCCTAAGAGGTCTGAGAAAGTGTCATGAGCTAAGCCGTGCCTAGGGAGACGCAACAGCTAAATGCGATGCATTGGGGTGGCACCAAGACTGAGGAGATTGTAGTACACACTGGCTTTGGAACCTGTCACTTGGCCGAGAATGAAGGGATGGTTCTGGTCGGAGAGCCGGAGCCTGGGTCCTGGACATTTGAAGTGTCATTCATGGCACATCCTTTTTTTCTTTTGGTGAAACTGGGGATTGAACTCAGGCCCTTCCAGGCAAGTGCTTATTTTACTGAGCCATCTCCCTGGCCCCATGACACATCCTTTGAACTCTTAAATTATTTTCAGATTTTCACAAATTGTGGTGCAGCTCAGTGCTGTGCAGTTCCCGACACCGTCTGTCAGTTGGGTAGGTGGTTTAAGCCGTTCTGATGGATGCATAACAGCACTCATTCCGCCTCAACTTGCATTTCCCGGATGGGGGTTTTCAAGTGGTGCTGTGTTTGCCTGTCTGACTGTGACGTGTGTTGAAGTATTTCGCCCATTTTGTATTGGACTGATTTCCCCTTATACAGTGTGGCTCTGTGTGTGTGTGTCCCCATGTCTGTGTCCGTGTCCGTGTGTCCATCTGTCCCCGTCTCTCAGTTGCCCACAGCAGGGGAGGCTGGGCCCTGCAGTTGCTCCCTGTGTGTCATTAGAATTCTCACTGGCCCTGCCAGGTCCTTGGGCCGAGTGTGGCTCACTGTGTTGAAGTCACTTGACCAGTGGCCTTGGGGGATCTGAAAGGACCGCTCCCTGGCTCAGATGCCCAGAATGGAGACCTTGTGTCTCCCAGCTGTGTGACTTTGGGAAAACCACCTAACACTTGTCTTCAGAAGTTGCCTCATTCATGAGATGGGGTAAGAATTACGCCTACATTATGCTGGGCATAATCCCAGCCACTTGGGAGATTGAGGCAAGAGGCTCACATGTTTGAGGCCAGCTTGGACAAGTTAGGGAGACCTGTTTTGAAAAACTAAAAAGGGCTGGGAGTGTAACTCAGTGCCACACTGGGCTCTGTCCCCAGTGTTCCCTGCAAATAAACGCACAAGGATTAAATGGAGCAATGCAAAGGTTTAATTAGCATAGTGCTTGGTCTGTTATTTGATTTGGCAGGTGTTCATGGCTGTCACCATCATTGTAGTGATCACTGATCAGTCCAGCTGGCCAGAGCAGAGAGCAGGAGGAGGACTTCTGGGCCTGGACACCGTGAGGTGCACCCTGCACGTGCCTCAGGCCAGTCATGGTGAACCTTCTAGAGAGGCGCTCTATCTACAACCCAGAACCCATTTTTGTTGCAAAGGCCAGCACTGCAATTGAACCTGAATACTGAGGGTTTTGTTTAGGAAAAACAATTCATATTAACATCTTTTGTCATAAAAGCAAATGGCACGCGTGCCGTAGGTTCAGCACCACTGCCTTAGGCTTTCCCTTTGCGCAAGGTGGCACTTTCTCCCGGGAGTGTCCCAGCCCTCTTCCCTGCTCTGTATGGCCACCCTGTTGTTGTCGGATTCTGCCTGTTCAGACCCTGGGCACCAGGGTAAGGCCTGGGAAAGACTTCCCGGAACCCAGTGGGCTGACTTAGGCCCACTAGTGTACATGCAGTTTTTGAGTCCTGGCTGTGTAGCTGAAGCTGGAGCTTTGTAGGCAAAGGTGTGTGTGCCTGCAGAGCTGTGAGAATCTGTCTGCTGGGCCAGGGAGATGGCTCAGTAGAATAAGCACTTCCCTGGCAATTGCAAGGGTCTGAGTTCATTCTCCGGTTCCGGAAAAAAAAAAAAAAGAATCTGTCTGCGGAGCCTGTGAGCTTGGAGGTGAGATGGCTGCGGTGCCAGGCCCAGCTGTGTAGTATGACGTGGTGCTGCTGCAGCCAGACACTTGGCCAGGTGGCTCACACATGTTACTTTGATTGGGCTTCTTGGGGTCTGGTGACATCTAAAGTGTGATTCCCATTTTCCATAGTAAGTGACAGACGAGGCTGGAGAGCCTGAGACCCTTTCCCTGGGCACACAGCCCAGGAGTGACAGGGCTGCCGCCTGAACCTCAGTAGCCGCCTGAGCCTGCTCTGCCCTCCATCTCCCAACCCCCTCTCCTGGAAGAGCCAGGCAGGAGGGGCTGCTCTCTTGGGGGTGTTGGATAAAGGGAAGATGTCAGCAGTTTGAGGCAGAGCTCTCTATAGGTGAAGGAAGGCTTATGTTTAAAGATGACAGCAGAGGGCCAAAGAATAGCTCAGCAGTCTAAGCACCTGCCTGTCAAGGACAAGGACCCAGGTTTGATCCCTGGTGCCGCATGCCATGCCGGCCCTGCCCCGGGCACATGCCCATAATGGCCTGTGATCCCAGCACTTGGGTTGCTGAGGCAGGAAGATGGCTGCAAGTCCGACGCCAGCCTTGGCTACAAAATGAGTGAAGGCTAACCCGTACTGCATAATGAAACCATCTCAAAAAGAACAAAATAATAATAATAATTAAAGGTGATAGCAATGTGTTAAGAGCAGCAGGCAAGGTCCCCAGCATTCTGGTTTGCTTGACATGGAACCCCAGTCTTGACCAGGCCTCCGGTGGCAGGTCTGCCAGTGGCCAGGCGTGTTCACTGCCCGTCTCGTGAGGCTGGCACTGCCGTGTCTGTGGTAGCTGCTTGGGCCTGGACGTGGTTTCCAGGAAGCCCAGACAGCAGTTCACGCTACGCATAGTGGTGGCCCGAGGCACCACGAGAGCCTGGGGGTGGACAGGCCTTGGGTGTCCTGGCAGGGAAAGGCCAGGCTGGGGAGTCCATCAGCCCTGTCTGAGGCTGTGTGGCCTCAGACGTGTCTTCTGTTGTCCAGAATCTTGGTTTGCTTGTCTGGGCTCTTTAGCTCAGGATCTTTCCCAAAGCCAGTCCCTCCAAGTCCAGCTGGGGAATAGTCTGCTTCCCTCGTACAACGTGGTCCCATCAGTGGGGCCCTGGTACGCTGCTGGGCCTTGGGCCTGGCATCCCCGGCCCTTAGTTCCATGCTGCACTGCCCTTCCCAAGCAGTGTGCTGGGGAGTTTCATCAGATCAGGAGCTCTGAAAGGGAGGGGTGGCTGTGGTGTCATGTGACTTCATCACCAAAGGGAGGTAGGTCTCTGCCGTGTCCTGCTTGTTTGAGTCAGGTCTGGAGGTCCTGCTTTTAAGGGGATGCAGTAACATGGGGCACCGCCCCGAGCAGCGTGTCCTGTGTGCTGGGCTGTGTTGGAGGCTGCCTGTCACGGCCCCACCCGCCCAGGAGCTCTTCACCCAGGATATCTGGTCCCCACTGGCTTCTGCGTCTCCTTCACTCACTGTGAACACCACGTGGCATGCTGTCAGCTTCTCAAGCACACCTCGTGGGGTGGGCAGAGGCGCCGCGTGGGGCACCACCTGTCACTGATGAGATGCCCTGGGAGCAGCCCTCAGGTGCACTGCAGGAGCTAGGGTGTGTCCCCAGAGGCCACTCGCTCAGCACATCTTGTGGTGGCTGCTATGTCCCTGCTTTCTGCACCACCCAATAAACAGCTTGTGAGGGACTGCTTCAGGGGGCACCCAGGCAAGGCCGTGAATGACAGGACAGGGCTGCTCAGTGCCTGGAGAGTTCTGGGGCCCAAAGAGGGGGCTGGAGGATACAGACAAGTTGGGAAGGCACAGTCAGCAGCCAGGAAGGAGCAGTGGAGGCCCGGAGGTGGATGAGAGCCGCCTGGCCAGCAAGGGTGACTGAGGCCAGCCTGAAAGTGCAGGCTGCTGGGGCTCTGAGGACAGAGTAAGGCTGTGCAGAGGGGCGCCCTGTGCTCAACCCCAGGGAGTGGCAGTGTGCACCCTGCCAATAGGAAGCAGAGCAGCCCGAGCCCTTGGGGGAGCTAGCTCTGAAGTGTGGCTGTTGGTCCTGTGTGGAAGCCTGACTGGAGGCCCAGAGCTGTGCTCGCCTGGGAGTCGGGTGAGGTGGAGTGAACCACCTGTCACTGAGCACTGCTGAGCCCAGAGCCCGCCGTGTGGGGTGGAGGAGGTTTCTGTTCCCCAGCTGCCCCAAGACCCCAGGGCTTCAGGTTGCTGTGGGCCCCCGAGGCACTGACTTGCAGCCTGAGTCAGCCCCTTGGCCTGGCCTCACAGTGATCCCTGGTGAGTTGCTGCCCCCAAGCTATGGGGTCCCTGGCGATGACACAGGCATGGGGATAACGGGCAGCCATGTCTTTCTCTCTTCCTCCACCTCAGAAACACTCAGCTTTTCTGCCAAAGGGCAGGCAGCTCAGCCCGCGTCACCCCGGCCCACCCCTCATTTTCCCTGGGGCTCTCATCACCTGCCCACCCATCTGCCATCTGTGCCATTTCACCTCCCTGTGCTCACAGCTCCTCAGCTGCTTGCATCTTGGGGGCGGGAATCTACACATAAGTGTCCCGTGCCTCAGGTGCAGGAGGAGGCTGTGTGGGGACAGTATGAGGGGTCCCTGCATGTGGCCTGGGTTTTCCTGCTCCTCGTCACTACGCTCCAGTGTCCAGTGGATAAGGCAGATGCAGACAGGGACCAGGGAGCACTACAGAGCTGGGATTTAAAGCTGGGGTTGATGGCCTCAGGAACCCAGTGTCTTAGCCCAAGCCTCCATCACAGAGCCCACCTCTGCCTTTGCAGCCTGAGAGCAGCTAGTGAAGCCATGAGAGGGGCTTTGCACCAGGAAACCAGAGACGTGTGCTGGGCCGCAGTGCGCGCTGTAGAGAGGCTCGGCCTGGTGGGCTGTGGGGCTGTGCTTCTGCCTGCTGCGCGGAGCTGACCCCTCTGCTCACCACCATTTCCCCTGCAGTACGTGGGTGCCCCAGTGGCTTACATCCAGCAGATTTTCGTGAAGACTTCGGTATCACCCTGGCACAAGAACCTCCTGGCAGTAGATGTGTTCCGCTCCCCTCTGTCCCGGGCATTCCAGCTGGTGGAGGAGATCCGGAACCATGTGCTGCGAGACAGGTATCCCAGGGACCACTGGTCCCTCCCCAAGGAGAGCTAGGGCTGTGGTGCACCCCAGGGTGTAGTCAGCTCTGCAGCAGTTAAGTAAGAAGGGTAGAGGGGAGCCAGCCTCCTGGTCCTGCATTCTGCAAGTGTGCTGTGCGGGGTCCCCTTCCTCTGCAGACAGTTCTGTGAGCACCTGGGCTCAGGGCTATGTGAAGCAGGCTGACAGCTGGCCAGCAATCATGCACATGGCTCTGGCCTTGGTGCCGAGAGCTATGAGGTGGTGGTAGCTCTACCTGGGGACACTTCTGTAGTGCCAGCCTGGGCCCTGATCCCCAGCCATCAGTGGGTATCAGAGCAAGCTAGCATCACAGGCTGTGTCCCCTACAGGTCGTAGTTAGCTTATAGTAGAGATGGGGACTTCGGTACTCTAAGCAGACTCCTGATCCTTCTTCCTATGACCCCTTGCCAAGAAGTAGGCCACAGTGTTTCAGTCTGTGTCCCCTCTGGGTGACAGGTGCCATACTACACATACCCTTGGGAGGAGGGGTGGGCACTGGTTTGGATGTTGATCACCCTGAAATACCTTCCCGCACCATGAGACTCTCCGGAAATACCAGAATACCAGGCTCAGACACAGGCCACATGGCAGCCAGGGACAGACAGTGCCCCCATGGTGGGCCTGCCCCCTGCTGGCTGGCACAGTTGGTGCCATGTCCTCTTTGCACAGCTCTGGGACCAGGAGCCTGGAGGAGGTGTGTCTGCAGGTGACCGACCTGCTGCCAGGCCTTCGGAAACTCCGGAACCTGCTCCCCGAGCATGGCTGCCTGCTGCTGTCTCCGGGTAACTTCTGGCAGAATGACCGGGAGCGCTTCCATGCCGACCCTGACATCATCGGGACCATCCACCAGCACGAGCCCAAGACGCTGCAGACTTCTGCCACGCTCAAGGGTAAGCTGGGCCCAGGGCTGCTTGGGCCACCACTGCTCCCTGGTTGTATTCTGTGGCAGCCCAGGTCTCCCCGGTCCTCGGGGAGGGAGTCCTCGTAGCCCTGCCGTGGCTGTGGTCCCACCACCGGTGCCGCTCCCCGCAGACTTGCTGTTCGGTGTTCCTGGGAAGTACAGTGGGGTGAGCCTCTACAGGAAGAGGAGGACGGTGTCCTACACGATCACCCTGGTCTTCCAGCACTACCATGCCAAGTAAGGGGTCGGGCTCTGGCTTCCTAGCCACTTGGTGGGTGACCTGAGAGTGCCTGTTCGGGTTGAGGTTCAGATGGTGTTCAGGCCTGTGCAGAAATGTTTCTCTCTGTTAGCCTGGAAGGCGTTTGCATTTGAGTGGGGAGGGCCTGACGGCTGCCTGAGCATGAGGACAGAGGCTGGGCTGGTGGTTTTGGTGGCCGCCCGCTGTGGCAGGGCACCAGAGTCACCTAGGCCTTGGGCAGAGTGGTGCGGTGGGTCAGGAAAGGCATGAGTTTTGCGGTTCTTTGGTGCCCTGGAAACCACTGAGATGCGTAGCTGCCTTGGAGGAGCTCCTCCTGACATGATGGGGGAGGCCTGGCGGGCCCTCTAGGGATCTGCTTTTTCTCCAGGTTCCTGGGCAGCCTGCGTGCCCGCCTCATGCTCCTACACCCCAGCCCCAACTGCAGCCTCCGGGCAGAGAGCCTGGTCCACGTGCACTTCAAGGAAGAGATTGGCATCGCTGAGCTCATCCCCCTGGTCACCACCTACATCATCCTGTTCGCCTACATCTACTTCTCGACACGTAGGTCCTGCTGAGGNCCCCCCCCCGCCTCTTCATCTCTAAAAGTGGCTGGGCAGAGGCAGCCCAGAGCTGGGGCTTCCCCCAGCAGATAGCGTCGCAGGGGCTCAGAGCTCTGGGGCTCTTTGTAGGTCTCAGGAGAGGGCCTGCCAGGTTTAGGGTCTCAGGGCTGTGCACGTCACGAGCCAGCAGGTGTCCAGGGCACGCTTCCTCTGAGTAGCCTGGTGCCACCCCATCCTGGCGGCTGGGGCACTGTGCCTGTGGGCTGCCCTAAAGTGCCGTCTCTGCCCTCCCTGCTCCAGGCAAGATCGACATGGTCAAGTCCAAGTGGGGGCTGGCCCTGGCTGCCGTGGTCACAGTGCTCAGCTCGCTGCTCATGTCCGTGGGGCTCTGCACACTTTTCGGCCTGACGCCCACACTCAATGGCGGGTAGGTCTCCAGCAGATGGCCTGAGCCGCGCACACCTGGGCACCCAGCCTTTCCTGGACCCCCGTCTTCACCTTGCTTTTTCTGGCATTCAGGAGGTGCATTTCTTCCCCTCTAAGCACCTGGCCTATGTTGGTATGTGTGGGTATGTGCAGTATATCTGCATGTATGCGTGTACAGATGTGTGTATAAGGTGTGGTTCTGTGTTGTGTACAGAGAGCATTTATGTGGGTGTGTGTCGCATGTGTGTATATGAGTATATATTCTCACTAGGGGACTTGGCACACATAAATAATGCAGCTTGATTCTCCCCGTGTTTTAGCATAAGCCCTGTGGGGGGCCCAGGGGCACTGCTGCTTGGCCCTTTCCTTGCGGTTCTCCGCGTCTGCGTGTGGAAGCCCTCTCAGCTGGCTCCTGGCTGTGGTCAGGCCTGCCTGCCCACCCCCCGGGTCTGCTGTCTCTAGCCTGGGGTGGTCAGGCAGTTCATGAAGAAGGAAAGGCCCTTTTTATATGGTGCCAAGGCTGTAGCCGGCCTTCCCCGTCGGGTACATGCCTGCACAGGCTGCCTGTGGCTCCTGTTCCTTTCCTCACTGGGAAACACGGTTCCCACTGCAGCCCCCTCTGTCTTCACTCCCAGGGCTTCCGTGCCTTCCTAAGTCTGTCAGGAGAGTTCTTCAGGAGCAGTTGCTCTGCTAAGAACCATGATGGTTGCTGGCAGTGGCAGCTACTCAGGAGGCTGAGGCAGGAAGATGGGCAGTTCCAGGCCAGCCTGGGCCACGTAGCTTTAACCTGGATATCATAGTGAGCTCCCTCTAAGAATACCAGAACAGCTAGGTGGGAGCAGCGTGCAGCTCAGCAGAGGAGCACTGTCTTGCTGCCTGCTGGGCCTTGGGCTCACGCCCCCGCCCCTATCCCTGAGGGAGCAGTTGCTGTCCTCCCAGCAGCTGCCCAGCAAAGCCTTGGACCTTTAGGCTGGCCTCACCCCCTCCGCGTGGCGTGGCCTGGAGTTAGATGTGCGTGGAGTCTGGCAGGCAGTGGCGGAGTCTGGTGTGCAAGGACCAGGAGAGTAGGTAGCTGCCCAGTGCCTCACCTGCGTGGGGGGTCAGGGCTGGGTGCCGGCCCTGCAGGGAGGCTCTTAGCCCCCCCTCGAAGCCCAGCAGCGTGCTGATGAAGCCTCCCCATGAG
This sequence comes from Tympanoctomys barrerae, assembly GCA_002564285.1. Taxonomy (NCBI): domain Eukaryota; kingdom Metazoa; phylum Chordata; class Mammalia; order Rodentia; family Octodontidae; genus Tympanoctomys; species Tympanoctomys barrerae. The sequence goes on along the minus strand of NDGN011369695.1, from coordinate 1,657 downwards.
CCGGGGGCGAGGCCTGCCGCCCGGTGCGCGCTTGACAGGCCAAGCACTACCCTCACCCTCCTTGTCCCCAGTGAGATCTTCCCATACCTGGTGGTGGTGATTGGCTTTGAGAACGTGCTTGTGCTCACCAAGTCAGTGGTGTCAACCCCGGTGGACCTGGAGGTGAAGCTGCGGATCGCCCAAGGTAGCTGGGGTGTGTGGTGGCGCGCGTCTTCTTGTTGCTGTGCCCCCAGGCCCTGCCTCTTGTTACCATGGCCCTGAGGCCCGTGGCCACCTGGCTGTGCTCTGTGCCAGCTCAGTCAGGGACTCACGTTTGGGGTGGCCTGCTGTGGAGACCATGGCCAGGCTTCCTCTTCCTGCCTCCCAGTGGGCAGCAGGCACTGGGGTGCGTGAGAGAGTCGGGGCCTTGCTGGTGAGGAATGGCTGAGGCTGCCCCTTCATCCTGTCACTCTGTCCTTTGGTGGCCTGGCTCTGTGCAGTGTGGACACAGAAGCCACGAGGTAAAAGTCCCAGCCTGCCTGGAGCTCGCAGCCTGTCGCTGCAGTGAGGACTGGGGCCCAGGCTGGCTGGGGCTGGCCGCAGGCAGGCATGTGCTGCGTGCACAGCGGCTGGCTCGGTGCCCTGCCCCTCCCTCCACCTGCGCAGCGGCCAGGTTGGGGAGCTGGTAGCATGGCCATCCCTGAGGCCTTGCTGTGGCCACCCCACAGGCCTGAGCAGCGAGAGCTGGTCCATCATGAAGAACATGGCCACCGAGCTGGGCATCATCCTCATCGGCTACTTCACCCTCGTGCCTGCCATCCAGGTGAGGCCGCAGCCTGCTGCCTGCGCGTTCTGGGCAGAGGTGCTGGGGACGTGGCCCTGGGAGAGACGTCAGAGCTGCTGTGCCCGCCGTGTGCTGGCTCTCCGATGGGCTGGGTGGAATGTGCAGCGCTGCCCAGGGATGAGTCGCCCTGTTCCAGCTGAGCACGGACTCCATCCCTCCTGCTGTCTCTCTCTTAGCTGGTCCAGTGTGGGCCCAGCCAGGCAGTGTCAGAGTGCTCACCCAGACAGGCCTGAGTGTGGGGGCCTCTGGGTTGGTCTAGGGCTCCTGCCTGCCAGAGCACCAGCGGCCGTGTGAGGGGCTTGTGCTGCCCTCTGGTGGCTATGAGAGCACTCAGTGGCCAAGGGGGGCTCCCTCTGCTCTGCGGTGACCTGTCCTTGGCCTGTGCTCACGACACCCCGCGTGTGCTCTGTTTCAGGAGTTCTGTCTCTTTGCAGTCGTGGGCCTGGTGTCTGACTTCTTCCTCCAGATGCTGTTCTTCACCACCGTCCTGTCTATCGACATTCGCCGCATGGAGGTAGGAGCCGTGTCCAGCTGCGCCCTGCTGTGCTCCCAAACTGTGGCCAACGGACGCAGACTGAGGCCTGCTCCTGCACTTCAACAGCTAGCAGACCTGAACAAGCGGCTGCCTGCCGAGGCCTGCCTGCCCCCCACCAAGCCTGTGGGGCGGCCAGCGCGCTACGAGAGGCAGCTGGCTACGCGGCCATCCATGCCTCACACCATCACGCTGCAGCCGTCCTCCTTCCGAAACCTGCGGCTCCCCAAGCGGCTGCGTGTTGTCTACTTCCTGGCCCGCACCCGCCTGGCCCAGCGCCTCATCATGGTACCTGCCCCCCC
>NDGN011369688.1:1343-13280 GCA_002564285.1 Tympanoctomys barrerae | reverse complement strand
TGTATGACAGGTCTGAAACTCAGTTCATAATCTCAGGCTTCTGAGATTGATTTTGCTTTTTTTATTATTAAGGTTAATCTCTAATTCCAGCCCCCTTTCACTAGACTAAAACATATAGATAGATAGATAGATAGATAGATAGATAGAGATAGAGATATAGATATATAGATATATAGATATATAGATATACATCTTCAGGGCCAGGAATGTAGCTCTGCAGCACAGCACCTGCCTGTCAAGTTTGAGGCCATGAGTCTGATTCCTGATGCCAAAAAAAGAAAAAAAGGGGGGCCAGTGAGATGGCTTAGTGGAATAAGCACTTCCCTGGCAAGTGCAAGGGCCTGAGTTCAATCCCTGTGTTCTGCCAAAAAAAGAAAAAAGAAAATGTCTCCAGTCACTTTGGGGGTCTCCCTACTTTTGGGTTGTGGATCACATTATCAAAATCTTACACAGTACATTGAACCCCAAACTTACAAATGAGTTCAGTTCTGGCAGAACATTGGTGAGTCAGATTCATTCAAAATCCAACCAAATGAGTCTTATGCAGTCTATTTGTGAAAGTTTGCCACTGAAGTTTTGATAAGTTGGGAAACTCCTATACTGGACTGCACTGGGATCTCGCTGTCTCCGTGGAGGATCTATTAAGAGACCACAGGGTCCCTTAGTCAAAGGTGCTCCCAGAAGGATATGTAGGAGGAAAGGAAAGGAGTACCCTTGTTGTACAACTACATTGCAATAGGAAACCTAGTTTTAAAAATTCAATCTTTCCTAAAAGTGGTTCTTTTCATACCCTCCAAAATAAAAGTGAGACATCAGAAGGAAAGTAGGAAAGAAAAAGTAAAGAGAAGGAAGGAAGTCCCTAAAGTTTCAGCATACATAGATTCTCTCTCCCCTTTGGCTACCTTGGCTCTCTCTACAATCTAAGGAAATGGTATGGAAAAGTGTCCCTTCCTCAAGAAATTTAGTCTATATCAGCAAATCTTCCTTTAACCATTTCTGTAAAAACCCTTAGAGCAAGATTTAGAAAGTTCAGAAAACCTTAGAGGCTCTTGCTCTTTTCTGCATTATTTTCTGTATCTCCTGAAAATGAAACACAGAGACAACTGTATGTATTGATGGAGGTGGATGGGAGGGAACATCTTAGAGGGGAAAAATTCAGTAATTGTCTCAAAATATTTTTCAGCCTTAAACACTGGTACAAGTCTAAATGCTTTAGCTGTGAAAACAGAGGTACAAAGGATTGTGGGAGTCTTTAAAGAATGGGGTAAAGAGGAAATGGGTGCAAGACATCTTAGCTGAGCTTTAAAGGTTTCCAGACACAACTTCAAGGAAGAGATTCTAGACAAAGGAATGCACATGAGCAGGGATATTGAGGTGGGAATGCACAAATAAAGAGTGGTTCTTTCCAACCTTCATTATATTGCAGCATTCACAGCATATACAGGACAAAAGGGAACCTGACTAGGCCATGGCTGACTCTCCTAAGGCCCATCTGGCCCTCCTGTGGCCTAAGGGCTCTGTAGCTACGCATTCTCATGATTCTCTCTGGACACGGGACAGCAGGCTGACTGAGGTCATGGGGCCAGAATTGGCTGTAGAGTATGAGGAGAACAGGGCTAATCAAGGACAGTCACCCATGGATTGTCTCTAGGCATAGAAACTACCCACTAACTTATCATGGCAGTGGGATAAATGCACCACAGACCTCCCCACTCCCACTGCTCCAGTAAAAGGGACTATGGGTCCCCAGCTCTTCCATTCATCACTTGTTTTTCCTCTCAATACCCAGACACTCACTCTGAATAGTAACCAGGTGTTCCCCATGAACCCTCCCAAATTTGACAAGATCGAGGACATGGCCATGATGACCCACCTGCATGAGCCTGCAGTGCTCTACAACCTCAAAGAGCGCTACGCAGCCTGGATGATCTACGTGAGTGCCTTTTGACTTCTACCTAGTTCAATATCTCTCTTAGGGAAAACAATATTCATGTGACACATTTTTTGGCTTTCCTAGACCTACTCAGGGCTCTTCTGTGTCACCGTCAACCCCTACAAGTGGCTGCCGGTGTACAACCCTGAAGTGGTGGCTGCATACAGAGGCAAAAAGCGCCAGGAGGCGCCACCCCACATCTTCTCCATCTCTGACAACGCCTATCAATTCATGCTGACTGGTGAGTGATCTCTCCATCCATTTATTTTAACATCGTCTTTGATTAGTTATTTAAACCCGTGAGAGGCTTTGGTTATCTGCAGTGTGTAAGCAAAGTGATCTTAGGGGTTTTAGATGATATGGGGTTGAAAAGTCAGGTGTGCCGCATCTTCTATTACCAGTAATTGTGTACAGCAATGCCAGCGGTTATGCCTGAAGCCACATTAAGCTCATGCTTATTTGAGGGACTGTGGAACACAAAAGTTCCCTGTCCCAACCCCCAAGCATCCCCACTTTGGGCAACTTGGAAGAGAAACTATATTAATAGCTACTGAGAGAATTGAAAATAGGACAAACATCAATCCCTGGCACCACAAGCCACACTGGCCAGCCCCGGGCAAGCTGAGCTGGCTATGGAGATGGAGGTAGGGGTGGGGGCGGGGGTGTACTCCTGTAATCCCAGCACTAGGGAAGCCAAAAATAGGAGGATCAGTAAGAGTCTGAGCTGCGTAGTGAGACCCTGTACCAAATACCTAAAAAGAGAAGAAAATATGAAAACAGATACAGCAGTATCCCTTCGCCTGCCTTGTCCCTCAAACTCAGGTTCCCCTAAGTCTTCCTCATATTTCCAACATGGTATAGGAAGTAAAGATGTGCAAATCTGTCCCTGCAGTGTACTTACTACGTATCACTTCTATCTGTCCAACTCTCATCTGACTTGATTCAGCACATATACAAGAATTGGAAAAAAGCATTTGAGATCTGAAGACACTTAAAAATCATCTAACATTGCCCAAGTCGAAGGGAAAGTTAATTATTTGCATCAGTTTTGGCACAGCTGTTTTAAAAAAAAGACCCACAGACTGCTTAAACAAGAGACTAGCAATGTGTGACCAAGGTGTCATCAGGGCTGGTTGCTTCTGAGAGGTGTGAGAGAAAATCTGCTGCATGCTGCTAGCCTGGCTTTTCTGGTTTACAGCAATCTTTGATGTTCCTTGGCTTGTAGAAATATGATCCTGATTGCTGGCTTCACCTTCATATGGCTGTGTGTGTGTGTGTGTGTGTGTGTGTGTGTGTGTATGTATCTGTCTGTCTCTCTTCATATTTCCCCTTATTATAAGGACACCAGTCATACTGGATCAGGTCCCTTCTCTATTCCAGTATGACCTCATTTTGACTAATTATATCTGCATCATATTTATATCTTGTTTCTAAATGAAATTACGCTCTGAGGTTTTGAGGTGAGACTTCAATATATGAATTTTTGGGAAATAATTCACCAATACACTCTTATGAATGGAAAACAATATCACTTTCCACAAGGAGGACTATTAGAGTAAAAAGAAGTGCAGGCACACAAGCAGCATATATAAATTCTAATTAGAAGCTAAGGCTTCCCACCAGCTCTGAGGCTGAGACTTGATTTTACATTTAAAAGGGAAATGAGAAAGTCATACCAAGCAGCTAAATATCTACAAACATAAACAGCTTTTGCACTGGGGTTCTCTTTCTACCTCCTAGGCTGCCCACATTGTATATCCCAAATTGAGGAAAATTAGACCAGCCCAAATTACACCCTTAGTTAATGGCAGAGTTCTTGTTCGCTAACTTCCCCTACTGTTGCTCTGTTTCTAAATCTTGTCTGTTGTTGATTTGTTTTATTTTGCTCCCCTCTGTGTTTCTAGATAGAGACAACCAGTCCATCCTTATCACGTAAGTAACCCATGTTTGCACTCTGATAACTCAGGAGTCAAGGCCATCCCTCGCACGTCTGTTTATCCAATTTACTTTTGAATCAACAGCGGAGAATCTGGGGCCGGGAAGACTGTGAACACAAAGCGTGTCATTCAGTACTTTGCAACAATTGCAGTTACTGGGGACAAGAAGAAGGAGCAGCAGCCAGGCAAAATGCAGGTAAGCAGCGGTGTGCTCCAGGAGCTCAATGGAACAAGCACAGCTGAGATACTGGGACCGCACCAGAGTGCCCAAGTATGTACTCAGCAAAAAGGATAAATAGGACAGAATTTTTGTCCTCTCTGTGTTCTCATACAGGGTATTTTTGCTGTTGTTGTTGTTATTCTCATACAGGGCATTTTTTTTTGTTGTTGTTTTGGGGTTTTTTTACTATTTTATTTTTTGGTGCTAGGAATTGAACTCAGGGTCTCATGCTTGTCAGGCAAGCAATGTACACAGGACATTTCTGATACCAAATGTATAAGATTTTCCCCCTACTAGGAAACTTTCCAATTCTTTGCAGATGCCAGCCAGGCATTCTACATTTCAATTTCATTCTGATACTGTCTTTCTGGAGATAACCTCAGATCCCAGGGGTTCAGGGCTCAATCTCACAAGATTCCCTCACTGCAGATGCCACTGGCAAGCTACAAATCCAAGGTTCCCAGAACTCTCCTCCTCAGGTTCAGAGTTTGCTAATATGGCTCACAGAATTCAGGGAAATGCTTTGCTTATATTTGCAGGTTTATTGTAAAGAATAACAAGAGGAGATGCATACAGCGAGGTATGGGGAGGGCTTAGAACTCCCGTCTCCATTCTGGGCACATCTCCCAGCCCTCCATGTGTCTGCCCATCTGGAAGCTCTCCACAGCCCTTCAATTAATGATTCTTACGGAGCTTCCATTACAAGGCTTTACTGACTGAGGCACTAGTGAATCATTTAACTAACCTTCACTCCCTTTCCCCTGGAAATCTTCAGCCCTCTAATCACAAACTTGGTGCCCAAGGCCACCAGTCTCCACCCTGAGACCGTCCCAAAGCCTCAGTCCCCATTCACTCATTAGCATACAGCTTGTCCCTTTTGGAGACTTCAAAGATTTTAGGAGATTTGTGCTATGAAATTTAGACCAAAATACACGTGTCTCATATCACAGGATCACATGGGGAAAGACAGGAAGTAGTTCTACCTGCATAGACTTAAGGTCTAATGCCTACCTTTATCGGTGGCAGCTGAATGACTCTGAGTGACTCTACACAGTCCTCAGGACTGCAGCACACATCAGAGTCACCAAGAATGTTTTCCAAATAGTGGGGCCCTGCTCAGAATTTCCCATTGTGTAGGTCTAGAGTGCGACCTTTTCTGCATTTATAGTGTGTTCCCAGGTAATGTTTAACTGCTGGGCTAGGAGTCACACTTTCAGAACACTACATTTAGCAGTAATTTGTAAACTGCTCCAGAGCTAGGATAAGCAGTCTCAGAGATGAAAGTGAAACCCTGCTTGCTAGCAAACTTCCTAGTAATGATTCTGTTTTGTCTTTTTCATTCAAATTTTTATTTTTAATAATGCTGGTCTGTAGTACATAATAATTACTTCCATTTTGTGGAGTTGGTACATGTATATAACACACTTAATTCTTTTTTGGACCTTCCTTCCTCCATCTCTTTCTTAGTAATAATTCTTTTCTTTTTTGGTATTCACTATTAGCTTTATTGAAAATCAATAATAATTATATAGTGATGAGAGATAATTCTTATGAATTATCTCTTTCCTACTTCAACTTTGTTTGAAAACCACTACTTATTTTGTATGATCTCCTGGGTCATTTGCATTGTTCAGATTTTATTTCTCCTTCTGAAAACAAATAATGATATCGACTCATGCTGCATGCAGTAACAGAGGTACATGTCCTAAAATCTGTGTTTTATGATGAAACACGACCAGAGGAGAAGTGTGGATGTCAAAATGGAGAGGATAATGTTCCAGCCTGGAAGATGGCATGACCAGAAGTCACCCCCTTGCTCTCCTAGCAAGAGCTGAGCCCTTGAGATTCCTTGAAGGGGATGGGACTGGAGCCGTAGGTGTCTCCACCTTCTGTTCTAGCCACGAGATAGCACTGGCTGACTTGTCTGCTGAGACTCTGCCCAGAGCACTCAGACTTTCAGATTTAAAGGACTACTGCAGAAGAAGTCCTAAGTGCTCTATGGTCATCTCTTTGTTACAGGGAACCCTGGAGGATCAGATCATCCAGGCCAACCCCCTGCTGGAGGCCTTTGGAAATGCCAAGACTGTAAGAAATGACAACTCCTCTAGATTTGTAAGACCCTGCCTCATTTCTACCTACCCCCAAATTATCCTCCCCTTAAATGCTACACATGAAACACTGTCACATAAACTAAAACATACTGGGCCTTTCTCTATCCTCAAGCAATTCAGGGCAATCTTTCTAATTGGAATAATTTGATACGCTTTGAAGAAACTGTTGCCTTGTTCCCCAGCAGAAGGAAGATCCAACACTTAGCCTAACTAGTCAACATCACCTCACAGCCTCCTGGAGTCATAATAATGCAAATTCCACAAGCAGAGAGCATTTCTGTTACACTAAAATTAGCCTTTCTGTGTGGAAACATTTTAAAATTCAGAAGTCCACTGAGCAATGTTCAAATTTAGTCACAGAAACTTAATGTGAATTAAGTGAACAGATTTGACCTCCTCCAAATCAAAAGGTACTAGGACAGAGTTGGGTGAAGGACTGGCAAAGGCAGGAGAAGTAATCAGGAACTGAGACTTGGTTGGGACTGAGATACTGAAAGATACAGTCAATCCTTCAACATTTCACTCAGGATTCAACCAAAGACATATTTGTATCCACATTAGCAAATAACATCCAGAATAAGCAGACAGCCTGGTGCTTACTTTTATTGGTAAGGGAAGTAAGTGCTCAAAGAGAAGCTTCGCTATGCCTCTGGCTGCAAAAGTACTTCAGAACTTCCCACACCTCACTACCTGGATAATCTCGAGCTCACATTCAAGATGATCTCACAGAGACAAAATGGTCCTGAAGAGAAAGCAGATTCACCCCTTAAAAGCTTCTCTGAACCCTGAGATGTCTCTTCTTGAGCATGCCCTTTGTACTCAGGGCACTACCTGGTTGCATTTCTGTCTGCCAGGATACACAGCTAAACTCTTTCTCCAGGTCGATGGATCAGGGTGCACGATAAAAAATGGTTACACATGCTTGGACCAGTTAGTTATTGTACCAACCCAGTCCCGCCTCAAAGAGGAGACATTGCCCTCATGACCTCATGATCATCACAGACACCTCTTAGTTTGAATGCCTTACCTTGATGCAGCGATCATAGCCATTCAAATTATTCTGTCCATCTTCCACCCTTCGGATAATCTCAGGCTAGGGGATGACTTTATTGTCTTCTATTAATCAACTAAAAATACTAAGGATTCAACATTTCCATTCATACCTATCTCCATTGACCCTTCTCTAGCTCTTCTTACTATTCATTCAGAAAATATAGAGATTATTGATTACTGAGCACATACCAGTCCTCTTGAAGAAATAAGGAAGGCAACATTTTTGCCCTCATACTTGGTCAGTATAGTAGAGGCCCAACTAAGTGTAATATAAGAAAAAGATTCCCATATGCATGTTACATATATGTACTAAATATGTAGTACACATATGCTACATAGTGTTTGTGTAGATCATGTGTATATATACTTTCATATGTGTATTAACATATACAAATTTTATATAAATATCTATTTCATTTATTATTCATTTTATGTACTATATATATATATATATGCATGTATGTATGTATTTGCAAACTTTGAACTTTCACACCCCAAGATAGAGTTACCCTGCTTTAGTGGTTCTTTTGGGGGCCAATGTACCTGGCCTGAGCCTGGGAATTAGGTTTGCCTATAATAGTGTGCAAAATTCAGGTCAAGAATCTCAGAAGCAGAGTTCAGGGGAAGAAAAAAGAAGTCAGACAGAGAACCCAACCTGGTTGTCATTTCCCAGGTGTTAGGAGGAATGTGAGAGCAGGATAAGACTCAAGGAGGTAGTCAATAGCAAGGAAAACCCAAGCAGAGGGTGGCAGAGGAAGCCTTTAGGCTTCCCCTGAGCTACAAGGGCAGGGACAGGCACTTTTGCAAGAGCCACATGAGCCTTCGTTGACCCTTCCTGAGGACTCTGGGTGGCAGGTAAATGGAGAGAAGAAAAGCACTCTTGCTGCAGCCCCACTTGCTCCCTGACCCTGCGCTTACCACGTACTGGTGGCATCACCTATCAGGCGCGAGCACAGCACCATACAAATCGAGTAACAGTGCTGTTTGTCAACCTCCCATTGGACAGGGGAAGTTCATTCGGATTCACTTTGGAGCCACAGGAAAGTTGGCATCGGCAGACATTGAAACCTGTGAGTCCAGACATGCCGTACAAGTACCTTTGTAGTTAGCCAAAAGGACATCACTGCTGAACCAAAAATCACATTATTTTTTATTACTTTAGATCTCTTAGAAAAATCCAGAGTGACATTTCAGTTATCCAGTGAGAGAAGCTATCATATTTTTTACCAGATTATGTCAAACAAGAAGCCAGAACTAATTGGTAAGTGCTTAGAGTATTCTTCTTATCTTCCTAATAAGTAGCATTGGAGAACAATATCCAGAGTCAATTGTGCATAAGATTCTAAAGGAACTTTCAAATTTTCCAGACCTGCTTCTGATTTCAACCAACCCCTTTGACTTCCCTTTTGTGAGCCAAGGGGAGGTCACAGTAGCCAGCATTGATGACAGTGAGGAACTGTTGGCGACTGACGTAAGCATGATATATATTTGTTTGTTTATGTGCAGAATTGTGGAGTGTGGGCTGGGTATGTGGCTGAGAGGTAAGAGTACTTGCCCAGGGCACATGAGGCATTGGGGTTGGACCCCTAGTACTGGAGGGTTGGGGGAGATTTTGGAGTTTATGAACATAGTGATTTCATAAGAAAACCAGAGCATAGAAACTCTAAGTGATTAGATCGGAGATCTCAGGGTCAAGATCATAGAGAATCAATACAGATTGCCCACGTTGCCACCCCACTCCATGTCACAAGATTCCAAAAATAATCCAGAAAGTTCTCCAAAGCAGGCTTTTGGTTCTACTCTCTAACATCTTAATTAAAATGCATTTTTGCAACCGCAAGATTTGTAGCATAACATTTGTTGGAATCTTTCAATTTATAAAACCATCTACTCCCAAAATTTAGGAAATATAAAGATGCACAAAGAACAACAACAACAAAATCCCCACTCTGCATTGGCCTCTCCATTTTTCCTTCCACATACTTCCTTAGTGTACCTGTCAGGACTGTGGCCCTTACCTGTAATTAATATCTACAGTATTAGTATTATACTGAATATTGTAACAATATAGTACAATAACAATATGTACATGGACACTGACTTGTGCCAGGCACTGGGATGAGTTACCTTCCCAGAAATATCTTATTTAACCCTTAAAACATCCCTGTCATTGGTATCCTTATTTTGAAATTGTGAAATTGTGCTCCATTTCACAATTGTGAATACACATCTTAGAAGAAAATACATAATTTGCCTAAAGACACTGAGCCTGTAAGTGAAAGAGAGAATGCTTAAATCCAAGCCTGTCCAACCACAGTACCTGGATTTTTAATTAAAATACACTATCTCTGAACAGTTTGTGCCTACCCTGGCTGGGTCCACCCAGAACCTCAAGCGCTGTGCAGAGGGGTTCTGATCTTCATCCTGGGGACACTGCCCAGTGCCAGCTGCTTAGTCTGCATTTGGTGACATTTTCAGGTGCTGATACTTATCTTAGTGCAAGATCAAATAAAGTGAAGTTAGGTCTAGTTGTCATACATATATATATATATATATATATATATATATATATATATATTAAGCCACATATCCCTACTTTTTACTAACTAGTGAGTATAGAAAAGAGTCATATTAGTAATGACTGATGCTCAGGCACCAGCTCCAAGGCAAGTCTTTCTAAGTACAGTTGGCCCATGGTATCTCTGGGTAACTGGTCCTAAGACCCACTTGGACACTAAAATCAGTAGATGCTCAAGTCTCCTTTATAAATTTATGCAGTATTTGCATATGACTTACACACAGTGTCTGTGTACTTCACATCTCTAGATTACTTTATAATACTGAATACAATGTAAATGTTGCATAAATAGTTGTTATGCTTTATTGTTTAAGCAGTAACAAGGGGGAAATGAGAATATGCCGAGTACAGATGCAATTGTTTTTCCAAGCATCAGTTAGCTGAATCCTCAACTATAGAATGGTGGACACAGAAGGCACCCATAATCCTAGAAGTTGCCTGAGGCGTCTCACATCCACACTGTGGCTTCCCTGCTGCCCGGTGGTCTGTTGCTCCTCCCACTCATACAGCTTCTCCTCGTTGAGGACAGAGTAGTTATGAAGCAAAATCTGCAACTACTATAGGCTTTGACCCAAAAGTGATCCAGCCCAGCTCTAGCCCTGTCATTGCACATTGTCCTTGTGTATCTTGGTGCAGGTTACTTACTCCCAGTAGAAACTCAGTTCTTCACCTAGAAATCTGGGGAAGTCTATACACCTACAGGGTGGTCAGCTGTACATCTAAAGGTGGCATAAAAAAATAGGATCCTGTGAAAGTTTGCCCCTTTCACTTTGAAAAAATGATGGTGCTGTCTTTTGTGACCTACCTTTCCAAGTTTGCTATCTATGATGCATTTGCTTGAGCTGAGCCACACTGGAATCCTCATATTACAATGGCAAATTCAAGCCTTTAAGTAACATTTCACCATCACTACCTCTGTGGTTTCTTTCTCCAACTGTCATTCCATAGTTTCTAATAGCCTCATCCCAGAGAACAGTCCCCATCTATACACAATGCAAACGTTATCTGATGGAAGAAAACAGATGATTTATACATTTTCCCCATATTTTTACCAGCCACAAACATGTCAAGTAAATGTGTTTTACCCTCTAACTTACTATATCATCCACTTATTTGATAAATACCTTCTCTTGTGCTAACCAGAAAGGAGGTAGTGTCTCTGCCAGAAGAAAGCAGCATGTTGATCCCTGAGTCCTACTGTGTCCACTCTCCTTTATGTTTTTCTCCCAGAATGCCATTGACATCCTGGGCTTTAGCTCAGAGGAGAAAGTTGGGATCTACAAGTTGACAGGTGCAGTGATGCATTATGGGAACATGAAGTTCAAGCAGAAGCAGAGGGAGGAGCAGGCAGAGCCAGACGGCACTGAAGGTAACTGCATCTGAGAAGCTGCGCCTCTGAAACTGTCTATGTGAATTTGAGTTGTCTGAAGCTCACTGTACATGCAACAGGGAGGTGTACTCACTAGGTCAGGGACTAGTGGCAAGTCACCATCCATTCTACTATCTCTTTCAAAATTTAACTGCATTTTAAAGGAAGAGAGTATCATTAAAAGAACTTCACTTTCTCTCTATGAATGTCATTACTAATATCCAGCATGTTGCCCTCATAATTCAAGCCTAAAATGTGTCCTTTGGTAAAGTAGGAGGCAAGTTTTCTTCCTCCTGTTATTTCCATCCTGATATCTTTTGAACTTGACCCTGAGCCAAGGAATAGGAACAGGTCTTCCTCTCTATAACTTTCACCTGACTGATGCCACTAGCAGTGGCTGCCTTGTCCCTAAGAAGCCTGAGGATAGAACTACGGGAAGCAGGAGGGGCTGAACAGTGACAACTCGTCCTCCTCGAAATGTTCTACGCATGCTATCTCTCATTTTTCATAACACATTCTACAAGTTCCTTGAGCAAATGCCTCTCACCATGGATCATCTGTAGTAATTCTACCTTCTGATTACATTCCTACAAGTTGTAAAGTGCTGTGTTTTAAACTCTTGGGGGAGGAAGAACTCTAGCGATGAATTACAGACTAGAGAAATCCACGTGATTTTATCAGTGTCTCATAAAGCTCAACTGATTATGTTAATCCTGCCTGAGATTTTTCCTTCCCC
>NDGN011369669.1:0-17770 GCA_002564285.1 Tympanoctomys barrerae | reverse complement strand
GTAGTCTGGGAGCCAGGGTATTCCTTATCTGTGACTTCGTTTTCTTCAGTGCTACATTCAGCTCATGAGATGAGCAGACTTCTCTCTCATGCTATTAACACTTGGCCTTTCAGACATGGCTCAGCCTTCTCCACACTGAAGCATCAGAGTTAGAAAAGATTCTGACCCTAATCTCATTTTGGCACACTGTGTACACATATGAAAGGCTCACATTGACCCCCAAAGACAGGGCTCATTGCTATGAGTCAGTTAAAAATAAAATAAGTTACCCCATCTTATAGGGATATCATTTTCCCTGAACATAGTGCCCAGACACTATCATCCATAGGATATTTCTTAAGTGTGTCTAGCAATCTCTCCCCTTAAAATATTTGATGAGTCCTGACCTTCTCTAGATCTTTTCCTTAATACTACACGTGAGTTATGCAGTGTAATGTGTTCAGTCCATCAATTTCAGATAATGTTGTAAATTAAAAATGGTGCCTACAATGAGTCCAGAAAGCATATACTGTACTTGGGTTGGTGTGTTAGGTTCTGTCTGAACATCTACAAAGACTGAGAAGCTAATGGAAAGGTGATGACTACTTAGAAAAAGAGTTGAGGCTGTCCAGATAGCTCAGTGGGTTAAAGTGCCTGCTTAGGCAGATGCAGCGGCCAGGGTTTGATCCCTGGCATGCAGTACTGGCCCCATCCCTGGGGGTGTGCTGAGATGGTGATTGAGATTGGGCATGGTGGTGCATGCCTGTAATCCCAACTCTTGGGAGGTTGAAAACAGGAGGATTACTATGAGTCCGATCTGTGTAGTGAGACCCTGTAGACCCTATACTAAATACATTAAAAAAGAGGAAGAGAAAGGAAGAAAGAAAGTTGCACGCAAATGTTGCACGCCAATAAAGCTAGGGCTGACATGTCTTAAGGACTACATCAAAGAAAGAAAGAAAGAAAGAAAGAAAGAAAGAAAGAAAGAAAGAAAGAAAGGAAAAGGGTTGAGACTCACCTTAAATGCAAAGAAGTGGTCTGTGTATTTCTCACCAAAGACAAAGACAGCACCAGCATCCGTGTACCCCAGGAAGGTCTGAGCTCAAGAGAAGGAAGGAGATCATTACAGACACTGAAGTGGGAGTCACAAACTTGGAACACAACCTCTTGCAGAACAAGAGGGCCTTTTACGCGTCCTCAGCTTTGTCCTGCCAGTGCCTGGATGGGAGTGTATTTTTGAATGATAACTGCACACAGATTTGCTGTCATTTCTGATATTCAGTATGGCTCCAGTACACTAAAGAATAAGCCGAGCATGAGAACAGAAGGACATGGAGCACACTGGTCACCACTGGATGCAAAGCATCTCTGGGGAAACTACCTTAGACATGTGGTAGCCTTGAGCTGGGTAATGGGCAACAGCCACTGGGATGATGACATGGGTTGGGGCAGCAGTAAGTATTGAGTAGGCAAATTAATACATTTGACATACACAGGTATTCCTCTAATTCATACTATGGAATTAAAATCTGGGTCAAATATTGCACGCCAATAAAGCTAGGGCTGACATGTCTTAAGGACTACATCAAAATATGAGGTGCCCTATAAACTGTTCTTTTCAACCACTCACCTGAACTTGTCTTCCCAACCAATCAAAAGCAATAAATCCAGGCTTAGTCCTTAGGATTAGGAGACCAAAAAGAAACTGTAGGCCAATTCCCCAGCAGACAGGTCTCCAGTAAACCTAGGCAGAGAGATCAAAAGATTGTCTTCTTAGGAAACCAGTGCTGGCCTCACTTTAACCTGCAGGGAAAGTGTCTCCTGGAAGTGCCCTCAGTGTGGCTGCTGAGCCACTCACCCCTTTACTAGAGGCCCAGGTAGCAATGAACAGAGAATCTTTTCTCCTTTTGTAGGAATTGGGGATTGGACTGAGGGCCTTTGCACTGAGTCAATCCCAACTGCCCAGCTCTTTTAATTAATTAATTTTAATTTTGAAACAAAGTATTCCTGAGTTGCCCAGGGTGGACTGGAATTTATGATCCTCCTACCTGAGTCTCCCAGGATTGCTAGTATTACAAGAATGTGCCCCCACAATAGAAAAAAAAAAGTAAAAAAGAAAAAAAAATTAAGCATGTATATCTAGAGATGATAGACTCCTGAGCTGAAAATTTTAAAAGGCTCAGAGTGAATACCAGGCATGTGTAACTTTTCCCAGAAGTGACTTCTGATAAATATAATTTGTAGATATACTGCACATGGGATTAAGATGCTTCAGATTATTTCACCTAGGAGTTACCACCTAGAATGTAATTCATGTAATATGAGCTGTTAGCTACTTTCTCTTAATTCAATGAATAGAAAAATTTGTTCTGATAGTGTTTGTGGATGGGATATCATGTCTGCATCTTGTACTATGAATGACTACTAAGAAGATAACAATATGCAATATATTAATTATTGAAACTGTCCTACTAATCGATTTTGAAACTCTCTCATTGCTATTTATTAATAAAATTATTAAAGAAAAAAAAAGAGTGTGCCCCCAAGCTTGGTTAGGGATTCTTGGATAGAATCATACCTTCAGAAACTCAAGATTGCATTCCCTCAATTTAAACCTGACGGAAGCCCTGTTAGTTCTACTTTCCCATGCATTCCTATGGAACCAGTAGGTCCTCACAGATACCTTAGACATACAGTGTAATCTAAGAAGCATCATTGATATTTTAGGATGATTACACCATAAATTATTGTGCACATATAGTTACTTTGATTGGAAAATGGAAAGGCAGAATATCATTTCTCTGTGTGTCTGTATTTAAATCTGACAACTTGTAAATGCATGAAGTAAAATTCTGCCTGGTTGGGGGAACTTTGTTTCATTATGAAAGGAACCAGTGACCTCAATGCAGACCCACAGAGTGCAGCAGAAATGCTCTCATGTTGGGCGAGAAATGAGTGTCCTGAAAGCAACTCTGGGAGTGAGGCCGCAGGAAATAGAGAAATTCACTTGAGCAGGGAAAATACTATAATGTGGGTCACATAAGGTGAACTAGGTTTCTGATTAACATGTTTTCCTTGGGAGACTTTTAGCCTTAAAAGTGTTGCAGAGCTTGCCATTGTGATTCATTAGTGAGTACCTCCAGGTCTCAGAATTTTTGCTATTTTATGGGTTAAGGCTAATAGAGTCAGGATGAAAATGCATTCAATGGGGGAAAAACTGTATGAGGACAAATTTTTGGAGTCAAGAAGCCCAAACTGTAAATTGAACTTTGATAAACTGCAGGATCCAATGTAGAATATTAGGTAATTTATCGTCTGGGAAAATCTATATCAAAATGAGTCTATTTTTCTCTCTGCGTGTTGATGGAGACAAGGGGAACATGAGTAGAGATTAGATTCTGACAGGGAAAGAGTAACTTGCTGGTTGTATAACTGGAAAATAGTGCAAGTGAAACATGACATAGTGCTTTGAAAGTTCCACAAAAAGGCACCCTCTCTGCCTTGAGTCTCACAGCAGAGTGAGAACATTGGACAGTGCTATTCTTTCATTTTAAGCAATTTGCAATGGGAAAAAGGCAAAAAAAAAAAAATCCCCCAAAGACCAATTTTATATTTACTCTGGTTGGGTGTCTGGAAAACAGAAATAACAGGATAATGTACATCACGAGCCCACCGAAGGACACCAGCTGCTGTTGTCCCAACTTGGCAGTGTCGAGGATCAGCCAGAAAATAACACCTAGGACCAACAAGCTCCACATGACCCTAAGGGACAGAAAGGGCACTGGTGTCACTTATGGCGCTAACTTGAACACTGTAAGAAGGCTTGAACTAACAGAAAATGCTAAGCAGAGCAGCACATCCGGGGACCAGGATGCTGTGTGTTTGGAAATCACAACTGACCCTTCTGATTGTGGTTATAATGGAAAGTGGTCCCCCAAACCGAGTCATGCATCCCTTTTGATTTACAGTTCAGGTCCTTTGCCGGTTCAGGGGTGTCAAAGGGGTCAGAGAAGAAAGAAGATGTTGGGAGAGGCTGGTCTGTTGGTTTCTTTGGGAGAGTTCCTCTTAGGGGGATTCTTTAGTTTCTGGGGTGGGTGAGGTGGTACTTTCTTTTTTTATTTTTTTAATTTCTTTTTGGCACTTTCTTTCCTTCAAGGGAGAACTCGAAATTTTATGCAGGTGGGGGACCCCATCAGAGCTGAGCTTGATCTGGGTTGACATCTCCAAGTGGGGAGTCCAGTGCACATGGTTAGGCTGACTCACTGCTTGGATGGCAGACTAGAAAGACCTCTGGGTGTGGACTACACCACCCTGGCTTATTAGGCCGAGATGCGTGAAGTTTCCTGATAGATCCCAGTGGATCTTGACAGAGACAACCAGTTCTGGGACCTACTTATTAGGCCTGCTGGAGGGAGAGGAGGTCCACAAAGAAGGGGAAGAAAAGCCAAAAGCAGTCACTGCAGGACATGGGGTCTTTGGGGAGGAGTCCCCTTAACACACAAGGCCTTTCTTGCTTGTATGGAGAAAGAACAGGAGGCAAGGCCGTTCTGGCCTTGACGTCTCTCCTGGCTCTGAGGCTGGTAGAGAAATAGGTAACAGGAAAAAAAATGCAAACCAAAGCTGGGGTGGAAAGACGGGATGCTTGGTCAAGAACATAGTTTTCCCTATTATGTGGGATGGCACATTTTAATATTAAAAATATGTTTGTGGCCTTGGCCTATTAACTAGGAATGAACAGATGGGTCATGAGATTTTGGCATTTTTACACAAAGTATGGTATAGCTAGCTCCCATGGAATAAAATGGAATGGGTGGCTGGGGAAAAATTAACCTGTGTTTTGATCACAGTGTATGGGGTCATGCTTTTAACATATTAATTACACAAAAAGTCATGTGCTAGTGGTCCTCAACATTGAGGCAATATTTAAAACCCTAGTTCTTAGGAGGAAAAGGCATGGAGAAAATTACACAAAATAAAAGCTGAATTGAAAGGTGACCGGATTCATTAATCAATAAAGAAATGCATATGGAGATACCAGTTAACATCAGAAATAGATAAAAAGGTTTATGCTTATCACAGCACTTAAAATAGTCTAAAAATGTAAGTGAAACAAATGAATAACCATAGAGAAACTACACATGAGAAATTGCAACAAACATTAAAAATCAACAAAGATTGAATGTATTCTATGATCTCCATTTTATAAATGTATTTTAAGCAGAATATGTATAACTTGAGTAAGAAAAGTGGTTGTTAAAAAAGAAAAGTTCTCTGTCACCGTGTTATCAGTGGTCTGGGTCATTTCTACTCACAGACCCAGTCTTTAACTACGTATTGTAATTAGGGGACATTCATGCTGCTGTGTCCTGTCCTCTGGCAGGACAGAGATATCACTGAATGGTCAGGAAGTCACTCCACTGATGGGAGGAGGAGGAGGTGGAGCTGGCCCTGTGATGACTAGAACCTTACACTAGCCTATATCCTTAATTGCTTCTTGGTACACACATACATAGATGTCTCTAGTATAGTATATGAAGGGTATTTGCATAGCATTTTATCCAAATAAGCTAGCAGCACTTGAGATTGAGGTGGTTTGTAGGGACCCTGGAACAACTTTCCAATGAGTCATGGCCTCCTCTAAGCCTTGATTTCCTGTTTGTGAAGTGAAAGCATTTTAATGGTGTACTCCTGAGCACTCATAGAATACATTCCACCTTTGTTAACATTTTTAGTATTTGTTACAATTTCTAATGTGTATTTTCTCTATGGTTAATCATTTGTTTCACTTACATTTTTAGACTTAAGCCTTGCTTCTGGCTTCCAATCTCAGGAACGTGGAAGCAATTTTAGAACACATCTTTTGGACAGTGTTGGAAAAGACTAACATCTCTCTCAATTGCGGTAATAGAATCAGGGCATTTACCACTTGATCCAGAACCAGTGGCTGTCCAGAAGCTGTCTGCCTGGAGACAGGATTTCATCAATTCGATGTTCGTATTTGGCCATCAAGTGATCCCAGATGACGAAGAAGATGGCGGCCACGGTGATCACAAAGAGGGGGAGGGCTCTGTGGAAGTTCAGCACGCAGGCTGCAATCACCAAGGCCAGATAACCTGTCCAGAAGGCAAAGGCAGGAAGCTGAGTGTCCCGCGGCTCAAGCAGGGGGCGGGGTCCCCAAAGGCCCACTGAGAGCAGGATTGCTTTGATGTGGACATGGCTCCTCTCTCTCCGCCAAAGCAAAGTCCTAAGACTCTCAGTGCTGGCAGGAAACAGTGCTGAGTTTTCTCTGCAGCACCTTCTGAGTCCTTGAATCCTGAGGCTTGACTGTGGACTTCTTGCTCAGTACTTACTCATTGCCCCACAGATGCAGATTTAGTAGGCGGGCTACTATCAGAGAAGAGCCAAGTACTGAAGCAACCACTGGCAAAGTGGCATTGATTTTCCTAGTTCGTAGCTCAGATTTTCCTAGGCCTAATCTTGAAAAAGAAAACAGACCCACAATCTCCAAGGGCCACAGACTCTCAAAAGAGGAGGGGCAGGAATAACTACAGTGGCTGCTTTTGAAGAACAGACTGTAAGATAAGAAATTCTTCTGTTCTTCTGCTACTCTTAAAGGTCAGCAAACAAAGGTCTGTAAATTCAATCTGGCTAGCTTGTTTTCTGGTTAGTAAATACAATGACATTTTTCTATTTGCATTTATATATTCTACAAATAAAGTTGTGTTAGAACACAGCCATGTCTATCTCCTATATATTGTCTTTTTTTTTTTTTAACTACAGAGATGGAGTTGCATAGTTTTGATGGCATATTCAAATACTGCCAAACCTAAAATACTATCTGGCCTGGCACAGGGACGGATGATCAGCTCTACTGTTTCCCATTCCAGCTATGTGAGCACCAGCAAAAGTTTTACGTTGGGTTAAACAGCAGTCTTAGAGTACTGTCTGTGGGTTCTGATGGGAACCCACATAGATCTGGAGTGGAGCCCTTTGCATTGCACGAAGTTAAAACAATGGTTCTACCTTCAGGCAAGATGAAAGTGCTACATGGCCCTAGGTTCTTAGACACACTGCAATTAAGTGTCTGGCTTTATGAGCTTTTTAGATTGAATTAACCAGTGTACCTCCTCAAGTCCATACCACGAGAAGAAAGGTGATAATGAGCCTAAGAGTGGGGTTCTGTGGTTTGAATGTGTTCTCCAAAAGTTCATGTGCTGGAAATTTAACCCCAAATTCATGTATTAATTGTATTTGGAGGTGGAGACCTTGGGAAGCTATTAGGATTAGACGAAGGCATGAGGGTGGGCTCTCTTATGGTCTTAATGGATTTCTGAAAACAGGAAGACAGCTCTGGCTAGCACATTCACTCTAAGCCCTCTGCCACAATATAGTGCAGCAGAAAGACATTTATGAAGGCTGGCATCTTGACACTGGGCTTCCTAGTGTCCAGAACTGTGAGGTAAATAAATCTCTATTCTTTATTCAAATACCTGGTCTGCAGTATTCAGTTATATCAGCAGAGAATGGACCAAGACAGTAGGTGACTCACAATGAACTGTTGGCCTCAGACAGGGGCCACGGGAAAAATCTACACATTTCCTTGCTAAGACCTGAGTTTTCCGGGCTTTATGTCTTACTTCTCTGGGTGACTGAGCGGTCCAGGGACAGGAAAAGGTTTATTTTCTTTCCACAGGAAGCTAAGAGGATCCCCCCAAGGAAAAAAAATTGGTATTTTCATCACTTTTTGATACTTACCAACTAATGATATTCCCCAGATGATATAACGAAGAATGGTTTTGTGTTTTGTACAAAAATCACACACTGTATAATATTTCCTTTCCAAACATCTGCAACACAAAATCAAAAGGCCAGATAGAATCAAATGCTTAAAATCTGAACTAAACAGGCATGCTAGGGCTAGATTCAGCTTAGTAACAATGAACTATTTAGGGTTTGCATATATTCTAGCAAGAGAAAAGGAAAATCCATTTTATTTTAGACTAAAATCAGCAATGGCTTGGATTACCCTGCACAAAATGAGTGTGCAGAGGCCCGAGGGACTAGAGAGGTGTAGGAAGGATGCTCCTGGGAACAGAGCGAGAAGAGGAATCACTACCCAGAACCGGAAATAAACCTCAGGAGAGTGCTTCTGAGCCAAAAGTGCTGCAATATATCACATATGTAATGACAGGCATTATTGCAAGAAACTTTTATTGCCATATATGTGTATGAAGATGTGTGCTAAGAATAATAAATACTGCTCTAAAGATGTTGGGTGAATACGAGTACAGTAAAGGCCAAGTTTTTTTTGTGTGATCTAATTTTGGAAAAGCTAACATTGCCTCCCTCCCCACTGAGGAAGTCATAGCGGTGGAGGGTGACATTTAATAGGGCACATCTAGCTGCTGTAGGTTGGCTTTATCAGATTTTTTTAATTGCAGGGAATTTACAGTCCATTAGAGCAATCTGACTCCATTATATAAAGCAGTGTAGCTGGTGAGAGGTCCCTGGACCATTTGGTTATCTGTTGCACAATTCCCAGTGCCCTGGTGGTCACTTCAGTACCATTAACATTAGTGAAACCCGAGTCTGACCACTCGAGAGAATTTCCCAGCCTCCTCTCCATGGGAGACTATCAAGTAAAATGCAGGCTGAACTCAGTTCAGCTTCTGAGAAGGCATGTTCTTGATGATGTATATGCGACAAGACCTCCCAGCTTTAATTCTGACCTGCTCCAGAGATATCTTCTGAAACATAAAAACAAAATTTTTCAGAGATGTAGAAATTTAAAAAAAATTAAAGAAGGTAGAAAATGGACAAATATTATAGTGTTACTATTACTTAGACAGCTAAGTTACACAGAAAGTAATGGGCAGAGAGAGATTGGGTGATTGAGGGAGTCAGTACAGAAGATGAGCTGTGTCATTCCAGTGACTGGAGGGGAATGTGATGCTGGGGATGCGGCAGCCAGGCTTTGAGCCTCCTCAGAGCTGTGTGGCACCTTGAGATTCTACTGCAACTAGCCCCACCTGGCCCAGTGAGCCCAGAGAGGGCATCAGATGTGTAGTCGGGAAACCAGATCATCTGTCCCGTTCTCCCATCCCATTCCAGGAATGGCTTGTTCTTTCTACTTTAGAAGGTATAGATGAGCTAAAGTTAATGATGCTCTCCATACAACCTCTCTATGTCTTGCTTTCCTATTGGACCAATATTTGTTAAGCAACTATGTCTGTAATCCTATTGGTTGATTACAGTTTGACCCATAGCTATCCATGTTTTGATCCTGCTGTATAAAATATCCTTGATGAAGAGCCTCTGCAATGATCTATTCTGGACCCCTCTTGTCTCTCAGCAGCTTTCCTACTGTCAACCTCCTTTGTTCTAGAAACTCATTCTTCAGCATATAGGAGACATACACTATGCCCATGGGACACTGAACAGGTAGAGTTACTTCCCTGTGGCATTATTGGATTTACCAATCTTGGATTAGGAATCAGAGGCTGAAACTCTAAGCTGTTGCTGTCTACCTGACTATTCTTAGGCCATTTCTTGAGGTCATTTCTCTGATAGGTCATTTCACTTTCATGGGCTGAAAAATAAAGAGAACAATCTTGCTTCACTTCCCTTGTAGTGCTGTAAGGACTTCAAACACCTTTGGGAGACAACAAGGGAAGAGGAGCAGTTTGGTGAGATTTTAAGTGGATTGAGTTTTAAGAGATCAATTGCTATTGATTGACACCGAGAAGATGAATTAACTGTTTTTGTATGGTCTGGAGCAATTAGTTGGTAATTTACACCTTTAATTAGAAGACTGTCCTGAATTTAAATCTAGATATTGAGTTCCCAGGACATCAGCAAGCTGAACTGGCCACATGGATCATCCTGGAGTTCCATTAATTTTTTTAAATGGTGTTGAGTGGGCGAGTAGGAATGGGAGTGGTGAATCATAATGAACATTAAAATTAGATGGAAGATAAAACAAACAGGAGGTAGGCATGGGTATCTCCTTGCTCTAAAAAGTGTACCCTGTTGGGTGTATGTCTTGGTCATCTTCCGCATCTTCATCCTTGTTTCCTAGGACATCCAGCTCAAGTGTAATGTGCTCTTCTCCCTGGAAATAGTTGGAGTCAAGAGGAAATAATCAGAAGCTGGCTTGTATGTGTACTGATTGCCTTTGCTTGAGATCATGATGAAGAACTTTGAGCCTTTTAATTATTATGTAAGATGGCTCCTGATATCTATGCCAGGGACACTATTTTCTCTTGCAATCATGAGAGAATCAGAATCCTGCTTTGGGGGCTGGGGAGAGGGCCCAGTGGCATAAGTGCCTGTGTGGCAAACATCACATTTAACTCTCCCTTCCCTCCCAGAGAAGCCACTGACTCCTTTTGGTTTTCTTAAGGGCACAGACTCCTAATTTTGCTTCTCCTAATCTTGCTTCTATTGTAGTCATTCAACACCAGCTCTGTTTCCAAGCCAGTGCTAAATGAAGTTAATACCACAGGCTGCACCCATCTCCCTTTCTGGCACACCAGACCTAGCTTCTCCAGGACTGAGAAAAAGGCTGGTTTTATTCTCCTGGTAGCCAGCATAGGGCTTGATTGACAGACATGAACTCCAGCTGCCACCTTCAATAGGTGACTGAAGAGCGTCTCCTCAGGGTGCAATGTCTGCAGTCACCTGGGCTCTAGGACAGTGTTTTCTTTACCCAGCTAGCTCTTGCTCTAACTAATTGAGTACATTATACACCTGGGCCTTCTTTCCTGGATAGCTCTTCTAGGTATAGTGTGAGCTTTCAAACATCTACAATCCATCCTGCTCCCAGCGTGACCCTGAGGCTTTCTTCCTGTCTTCCCCCCTGGCCACCCACAGCATGGCCAGTGGTCACCTGCAGTGACTCCTCACTAAGCAGTTGGCTGTCAGAAACAATGGCACTGAAAGCCAGGGAGGAGGAACACAGATCGGTGGATGGTTAGAATGCATACTAAGACGTGTAACGCCATGTTCAACTTTCATTTTCTGTTATATAGTATGGCCTTTAATTCTCTGCACTTTAAATAAATCGTAGCATGCTGGTGAGATGAAAGGATACTCAAATATCATGTAGTCTTTCCATGCAAACTCAATTACACTTCTGAGTCAAGATTATGTCTGCTTTTTTTTTTTTTTTTTGGATGGAACTAGAAAGGTAAGAAGATGATCGGAGGAGAGACCAGCAGAGTCAAAATTGCACGGACCATTTAATGCCCTCCTCTGAGGCAGCAGCTGCTGCCTTCCTGTCTCACACATTCAGGTGACCACTGCTGCTACCACACAAGCCAGGGGCATCCACGAACCCTACCTGTTTGGGTGTTCCTTGCTCCACACTTTGCACAACTCTATTCCTTATTGAGTTGTCTCCTGATGCGTTCTGGTTTTCAAGGTCCCCACCCTAAAAAAACCAAAAGGACAAGATTGCAAAATATAAAATGTCAGAACTCAAACTCAAATGTCCTTTAGTAAATGACAACCTAGAAGAATTTTGCAGGATGAGACACAAAAGGATAAGATATTTAGGAGGCACTGGATTCAAGAAACTGCTATGAAGGAACACAGATGAGCCAGGTATGGTAGTGCTCCTCTGTAATACCAATATTTGGGAAGCTGAGGCAGGAGGATTACCACAAGTTTGAGGTTGGTCTGGCCTATGTAGTAAGACTCTGTTTCAAACCACAAAGAATACAGATGAGCAAGAATACAGATGAGCAAGGCATAGTGTGCATACTCAAAATGCCAGCTCCTAGCAGGCTGAGGTAGAGGATCACAAGTTCAAGGCCAGCATGGCAGTTTATCAGAGGCCTTGTCTCACAGTGGAAAAGGACAAGGGAAGGTGGGCATTCATCAGTACAGCATCTGCCAAGCATGCGATTTTGAGGTCCTGAGTTTAGTCCCAAGTACCACAAAACAAAACAACCAACAACTAAACCACACAAGAATGACACAGGTGATGTTTGCTTTGCTTTGTTCGGCTGAACAGAGGGTGTGTCCCACTGAGGACAAGGACTGGTGGCTCTCTATTCCAGGCGGTGCTACCCAGCACAGCCCCACACTTGGGGAGGCTTTCACACTCCTGTCTACTGCATTTCCAGGGGTTCACCCCACAAGAAGAGATAAGTGAAGTGAGCCAAGCGTGGGCTGGGAATTTTGTTCTTAGTCTAAGGCTTAGACGATGGACTTACAAGATGTTCATGTGGTCTGAAGCATCACGGTTACTAATGAGCATGTGTGACTATCTTGTTTTGTGAAGCTGTCTTGATTTCACTTTCAGAAACTAAAGGTTACTCCTTGCAGGGCTGCCCTGACACTTTAGCTGCACTTTCCAGATGTGACAAATACCTGTTTTTTTTTTTTGTTTTTTTTGCATTTTGATCTTTTCTTCAGTGTCTAGTCCAGTGATGGTGAACCTTTCAGAGCTTTGAATGATATAAACAGCCCACTGTGGCACCAGTGTCATAGGTTCACCACCACTGGTCTAGACTTTCTCCCATTGTGTCCCAACTTGCCTTTTTCATAGGAAGGCAAATGACAAATGGTGTCAGGAAATGTCCTCTACAGGCCTCAGGTTGTACCCTCAGGGACCTCACAGGTTTGAGAACACCTGGGCAACTGAAACCCTGTCATAAGACAAAATAAAACAGAACAAAACAAAACATAACTAACTATATATGTAGCTTATTAGCACAGTGCATGTGTAGAATGCTGAGGTTCTGTGTTCTACCTCCAACACCACAAAATAAGAACAGAAACAAAAACAAAAACAAAAGAATGGCAAAAAGAAAAAGAGATGTCTGATTTTTTTAACTTCAGATGTAAAATGGCCTAAAGAATCTAGAAAATACTTAACTGCAACTTGTGTCATATTTCCCACTTCTCAAAACACAGGAAGCCGACTGGGCGTGGTGGCACACACCTGTAATCCCAGCTCTTGGGAGCCTGTAAACAGGCAGATTGCTATGAGTCCGATCTAGTAGTGAGACCCTGAGCACCCTGAGCACCCTTCCCTAAAAAATAAAAAGTACAAAACACAAGAAGCTATTGTCATATATAAAATTTTGCTGCACAACATGA
This sequence comes from Tympanoctomys barrerae, assembly GCA_002564285.1. Lineage (NCBI taxonomy): Eukaryota > Metazoa > Chordata > Mammalia > Rodentia > Octodontidae > Tympanoctomys > Tympanoctomys barrerae. The sequence goes on along the minus strand of NDGN011369669.1, from coordinate 4,684 downwards.
CTTACATGCAAAAAGTACTTGTCTGTATGTCCTTCTTATGTTATAGCTGTTTATACTTTTCTTTGGCAGAGCTCTTTGTGTGCAGCAGATGTTAACCATTACTGAACTTGGTGATTTTAATGTCGCACCAGTACAGCAAAGTAGTAACTCTAGGCAGTTGGTATAACACCACAGCACAGGAAAATGTGCAGTATGTGAAGGTGACAGAATGTTGCTAATGGCTGGAGTTGATGACGGGTACTTAGGGATGTTGTCATATTTTGGGGTTTTGCAAGGGGAGCAATACAATACAAGACACCTAATTTGTGAGATTATTTTATAATAGTCACCCAAAGAATCATATAGAAAGACAGCAGGAAATCTGTCCACACACTAAAAACCAAAGAATCTAGCTGAGGTCCTGGGTTCCACAGCCGTGTCCTGCAGGAGTCCAGCTGAAGACCTAGAGCCCATCACAGTGTCCCCTGTGAGTCCAAATGGAGGCCAAGAGCTCACAACAGTGTCTCATGCAGGCCTGTTTCACAGATCTGCACTGGGGCCTAAAGTCAGTGATGGAAGCTAGAAAGTCTGTGAAGGATTTGTACTTGCAGGCTAAGGGGTCTGAACTGGAGCCAGGAATTGATACTCAAAATAAGAACCGGAGCTCCTTGGAAAAGTACCCCAGCCATCCTCAGCAACCGTGAGATCCCAAGCTCCTCCAATGATAACAGCCGAGTACATGTCAGGAAAACCTGCGTGATAGTTTCCCCACAACACTGAACAATGCACCATCTTCCCCTTTGGAGCCAGAAAGCCACGTTCAAGGGAGGACCAGAGCTCCCCTGTGCAAACCATAGCCATTTGCAGCAACAATGAGGTCCCGAGCTGCTCCTCCGACCAGAACAGCCAAGTTCATCAGGAAAGCCGGCATGACAAGGTTCTCCAGCAAAATAGCCCAAGAGAAGCAGCAATTCTCTGCCAGCTTCGTGGTAGCTTCTACCAGTTCCCAACAGCCTTCCTTCTCCTTCTCCAGTTCTGCCTCTCCTGCTGCTGGCGACCATCCTCGGGTGGGCCTCCCACGTCCAGCGCCACAGTGGTTCAGTCCAGCTTGGTGCTACAAGTTGATCATCAGTGGTCAACCCAGCACATATGCGTTTTGCTATTCTACTGTGGTGGATGCTTAAAATTGTCCTTAATGTCCAGTTAAAAACAAGACCGAATCCGACTTCCTGGGAAACCAGGACACAAATCAGGGGGATTAGGCTTCTGTATCACACAGTCCTCCAGGCCACACTGTGTGACACTCAGCTGGCCACAGGGTCTGCAGCCCAAACCCCGCCCTTCCCCCAGCACAGTCTCTATTTAGTGTCAGGGTCCCTTCAGAAGCGCAGCGTCCTTCTGGTTCCCTGAGGAGCTTCGGCTTTCTTGGTGCAGGGGCGTCCTGCCACCTAGTGGTAGGACCTGGAACTTTCTTTTTAAGATTTATTTTTTTAAATTTGGTACAAGGTCTCGCTGTATGGCTCCGACTCTTAGTGATCCTCCTGTTTTCAGCCTTCCCAGCGCTGGGATCGCAGATGTGCGCAACTACTCACAGTTTTGGTGGCCCGCATAGCATGTCTGGGGGTGGGGTGAAGCTGGTGTGACATGGGCAGGGACTCGAACCCCGGTTCCTGTGCCTGTCAGGTAGGCGCTTAGACCACAGTGCCATCTCCTCAGCCTCCCCAACTTTCTTTATGGAATGGAGGGACCCTGCTTTTTCCGAGGTGCTGATGTCTGAGGAGCTGTGTGTGCTCCAAGGATGGAGCACTGCTCCTGGCGGCAGCCACAGAGCACCCCAGGCTGTGTTTCTCTCTGCTAATGGGACTGTTTGCTCCTAGAGTCCAGGCTTTGGCCTTTTCGGTTTTCAGTAAGGACAATGTCTCCCGTGGAGGATTTGCAGTGAAGCAAAAGTGTTAGTTGGGAGCTGATCTGTGCCTGGACAATGACCCTTGAAGTGACTGTCTTTTTTTTTTTTTTTTTTTCCTCTCAATTCAGATTAGAGTCCTGGGGTGCGGGAAGGGACTTACTGTTGCCTCTTACCCCATTACCTTTTCCCACATACTTAGCAATTCAGATTGTGACGCACAGTCTTCTCCCGCACCCACCTGAATCCCAGCCACTCTCAGAACACAGCCCTTACTCTGGGGCACAGTATGCAGCACGCTCAGGTGAGTTTCTCTGGTTGCTTTAGTCGCTGGGTTGTTCAAGGTGTTGGCTCTGTCTCATAGCCAGGAGCACACTGAGCCTGGGGTTTCCTTCCCACCTGTCCTTGAGCTTGCATTTCCTTTGCTTCTGGAGCGATGGTGGCTGCTACAGGGAGGCACGGGGCCCTTTCTATGTTATGGTCTTCCCTTCACAGTTTCTAAATCATATCAGAACTTCTAGACCCTGCGGTTGACTGAAACTACCTTCAGCTCCCCCTCCACCCCGCCACTGACAATGTTCCTTTCTGCTGCATTTTAACAGAAAAAGCTGCATCTTTATGCTTCATTCGCAAAGAGACTTGCTGAATTTCTGAGAACATCCCCAAGCAACTGTGTTACAATACAGTGATGACATACTGTTGGCCTCTAACACCTATGACTTGTGCAAAGAAGCAACTAAGGACTTACTGAGAGAACTGGATAAAATGGTCTACAGAGTCTCTGCCAAAAAGGCTCAGCTTTGCCTATCTCAGGTAACATATTTGGGCTATAGGCTACAGGAAGGACAATGAACTCTGTCTAACAAACAGATTGAAGCTATATTAAAAATCCCCGTCCCTACCACCAAACGACAGGTAAGAGTATTTCTAGGGCTCCTTGGATAGTGCAGGCTCTGGATCATAGGATTTGCTGAAATTGCCCAGCCTCTATGCCAGCACTGGTGGGGACCAAAAAGGGAAACTGTTGGAGTGAACCTGAACCAAGAGGCTTTTGAGGTTCTAACAAAAGCCCTTGCTTTGGTTCCTGCCCTGGCTTTGCCTGATTTGATGAAACCATTCCAGCTCCATGTACATGAAAGCAAAGGCATTGCGAAATGAGTCTTAACCCAATACTTGCGGTTCTGGAAAAGACCTATAGCATACCTGTCTAAGAAACTAGACCCCACTGTGGCAGGTTGGCCAAATTGCCTGCGAGCCATAGCCGCCACTGCCATTTTGACAAAGAAAGCTACTAAGCTCACATTTGACCAGGAGCTCCAAATTGGGGCTCCTCATGCAGGTGAGAGCTTTCTTAAAAGCCCTCTGAAAAGATGGCTCTCAAATGCACGGATTGTACAATATCAAGCTTTGCTCTTGACCCAGCCCGTATTAAGTTCTTGTCCACTACAGCCTTAAACCCAGCCATCTTGTTACCAGATGATGACCCTGAGGTGCTGCTCCATGACTATCTTGAGGTGCTTGATGCAAAAAACAAGCCTGAGAGAGGATCTCACAGACACTCCTATGGATGATCCTGATGCTACCTTGTACACCAATGGAAGCAGTTTTGTCCTGAATGGGATATGTTATGCCGGGGCAGCAGTGGTCACAGAAGACCAAATAATCTGGGCTCAAGCCTTAGGACACGGGGCATCTGCCCAACTGGTGGAACTCATTGCCTTACCCCAGGCTCTCTGCTGGGGACAAAATAAGCAGGTAAATATCTACACTGACAGCAGGTATGCTTTTGCTACCCTACATGTACATGGACCTATTTACCAGGAGTGCAGTCTACTAACCACCAGTGGACATAAGATTAAAAATACCCAAGAGATCCTGTACTTGCAGCCATGTGGCTCCCCAAAAAGGTGGCAGTTATCCACTGCCAAGAATACCAGAGGGTAAACTCTCCAGTGGCCAGAGGAAATGCTCTGGCAGATGCCACAGCCAAGGAGGTGGCACAAAAACCAGTGGGGCTGCTCGAGACATTCTTGCCTGTCCTGTCACCCAGAGTGCTGGATCAGCCTACTCTGATGCAGATCTTTTATTGGCTAAAAGCTTAAAAACCGCACCAGCACAAGATGGCTCACAGATGCTGCCGGACAACAGGATTCTCCTTCCTGAGACACTAGGCGGAGAGCTCATCCAACAGCTAAACCAAGGGACTCAGTTGGGAGGAAATAAATTGGCTGAACTGTTATGGAAATCCTATTTCATACCCAAACTGAATCAAATGACTAAGCCAGTGTTGTCTCCACTGTGCTCAGGTAAACCCCAGCAGGATCACTTCTAAACCTGGACAGTGCACTAGAGGTATGTCTCCTGGGGAACACTGGGAAATTGGTTCCACTGAAATCGTCCAGGAAAAGGAGGATATTGCTACCTCATTTTAGTAGATACCTTCACCGGATGGGTAGAGGCCTATGTCACCTGATCAGAGTCACCTCTGATAGTGACAAAGAAGTTATTGACAGAGATTATTCCCAGATTTGGCCTACCCATTACTATGGGGTTCAACAACGGTCCAGCTTTCATAGCCCAGGTTACCAAAACTCTGTCATAGGTCTTGAAATTAAAATAAAAGTTAATTCTGCATATAGGCCTCAGAGTTCAGGTCAGGTAGAAAAAATAAATTGGACTGTAAAAAAACATTTCAAAACTAGGGTTGGAGGCTGGCGAAAACTGGGTGAGTCTCCTTTCTTTTGCTTTATTGTGAGCCTGCTGTACTCCCTATGTACACGGGATCACTCCCTTTGAATCTAT
>NDGN011369652.1:0-16033 GCA_002564285.1 Tympanoctomys barrerae | reverse complement strand
CTGGTGGGCTGAGCTGGCCACACACACACACACACACACACACACACACACACACACAAAATATATTATTAAAAAAAAGAAGACAGTGACTAAGATTTAAGATCAGGCCAACCCACTGTAAAGGGATCTCTGCAAAAGTGAAGTTTGTACGGAGACATATTGCTATACGTAGGAGCAGCCAGAAGTGACAGTGAGAAGAGTGGTGTAGCCAGACTGGACTCAAAGACTTTAAGGACAGTAAGTCTAGTGAATATTTTGGGGACAATAACAATGAAAGCTGCTGAGGCTGGAGCATGGGGATCGAGGGCAGAATGAAATGAGGCAGGGCCAGGGCGAGTTTGCGTAGAGCCTTGTGTGTCCAAGGGGTCCTCATTATTCCAAGGTGAATGGCAGCTATTGGAAAGTATCTGCAGGAGATGCTCAGAAGGACATCATGTCACCTGGGGCTTAGGAGATGGCTATTCCTGCTACGACTTACTTCGGTGTCCCCTCAGAGTGAGTACTGGCCAACACATCGGTGGCATCCAGGTATGGTTTGTTGGGTGACGAATATATGATCACAAGGAAGCTCTGACCTTCTCTGAGCCTCAGTTGCCTCACCAGAAACTTTAATTATTTATGAAAGTGTTCTCATGGGTCCCTTCTGTCCCCTGAGCTCTGCCACTGCACCGTCGCGGATTGCAGGCTGGCTTTGCTTACCCTGGCAGAGGTTGCCACAGCCCGACAGGCAATATTCTCAAACAAATAGGCAATGCCACTTTGGAGTCATCTCACTGCAAAACACAACGTTTCTGCCTTGTACAATGACATGAAACATAACGGCTCTCATATTCCTGTTCTCTTCTTAAGGGAGGAGGGAGGGGAGGAAAGGGAGAGAAAGCCAGGCATCCACTAACGAGGCCATAAATATTGATGTCTACCTCAGGCCCCCCTAGAGCTCTATCATTTTGGTAACTGGCTGATTAATAATAGATTAAACACTCTAGATTTGCTTACTCTAGGACCTGTGACTTTCAGCACATCTGCTGTGAGGGATGTGACTGAGATGGAGATCAACAGATCGTACCAACCTCCAGCATAAAAATACAGTGCGAGGGGACCCAAACTGGTCATGACAACCAATATTTCCACTGACTATATCCCAAATGGTGTATTCAAATGTTGTGTTGTTTCTTTTGATGTTAACTTTTCTTCTTAAGAACCCACCCACATGATAAGCTAAGTAAGAGGATTGGATTAATATGTACCATATGTTAGTGTTCTGAGTAAACAGACAAGGAAGGAAGTACTCCCACTCGTACGATGCTGAACTTCATCCAAGTCCTGGTTAATACCCACAGGAAGGTGTGACAGCACAGATAAAATTGGGATGCATATCCATGACTTTTGGGATAGTCCATCTTGGATGAAAAACATTCGTGCTTCTGAGGATGGAGGCAAGTGCCTGATAAAGCTACTCACTGACACCTGTCTAGGTGACAGTGGCGAGGTAAATGGCCCCTGGGAGTAGACACGGATGTCTGGGAATTCCCACTAGATACTGGCTCATCTGGACCAGGGAGGATGTTTCCAGCAGCAAACTCCAAAAGACAGCTTGGAACATCAGGAAGGGTTGTGGAGAAATCATGTTGGCTTTCTAGTCTGGAACTCTCACTGGTTTCTGTGAACTTGATTTTGTCCCTTCCCCGGGTGTCAGTTCCCCATCTGTTTGGTGAATGGACAGAGAGGAATGTTTCCCAAACAGTCTCAGGCCTGCTTAGAGTTTTCCTCAGGCTTCCTTAAGATGCTATCATTTTGGTTACTAGTGGATTAGTAATAATTCCTTAAGAATTTCCTACTTTAAGATCTGTGACTTGCAATGCGTCCTCAGTGATCTTATTCAACGTGTTAAGAGGGAGGAGTAAGTATCTCAGGCTCTTCCAGTGTGACAATTCTTGAAGGAAAGAGCCCTGTATCTTCCCACCTTTGCTGTCAGCATGGGCAACATGTCAATGGAACTAAACACAGTACTGAGCTACTGTGACAAGTACTTCACGGATGTACAGGGAGCAAAAAGGAGAGGAAGAAGTCGTTTGCAGGCCAAGGCTGAACTGAGCTACAATTTCAGGCTCCAGGTATCCCACGAAATGCATAAGGTGCCTTTGTTATTTCTAAGGGGTTGTCTGTTGAAACATCTTTAGGTAAAATCCATCATAAGGTGTCTTTCGAAACTCACATAGATCTCAGCTGCCATCCTATTAGGGTGTTGACAGCCACCATCAGAGGCAGCGACATCCAGCAGAGCAGTGCTGCTGAGGCGCCAGGAAGCCTCTCAGAATACAGATTGTACAGGAAGTCAAGATGCAGAGGGCGGTGCTCACCCCTCCATCCTCCTCTCCCTGGATATGCATTTCAGCACCTGATGCAACGTCATAGCTTGAACTAGCTCCTCTGCAGCCGACACACCTCCCTCTGGAAACTGGCACCGAAGTATGACATTAATAAGATGTGGGTCATGCACCTGAGTGACACTTTATGAAACACGCTATCTTCTCATTCGTTGTCTCTTTAGATTACCCTCCTGTCCAAGGTGGGGGATGTGCTCAAAAGGTATTTTGAACCATTTCACGGAGAGGCTTGGCCCTGGGGCAGTCACTGGGCGAGGATGCAAGGCCTCCACTTGACATTAGTTTCCTAGGGCAGGATTTCATGCTCTTTTGCTGAACCCAGTTGCCTCAGAGTGACATCAGCTTTTAGGTGCAAACTGAGCAAGATAATGTGCAGGGCTGTCAAACTGCATAGAGGCCTGAAGACTCTCTAGAGGACTAGACAATGGGTGTAGGGGCCAAGACACTTGGTCAAGGACCAGTTGTGTAAACTCAGGCCGGTGTGGGAGTTTATTATCTATGAGGTATGAAAATTAATAGTTTCTACCTTCTTCACTTGCTGTGAGGTTTGGTGAGGAAAATATACTTCTACAAATTATAGCTTGTTATGTAATTATGGTGGTAGTGATGATGGCAAAGATGCTGATTTATAATGCAAGAACAGGCACCTGCTAAGTCCTTTTATGTGCTGGCTTCTGTGTCCACTACTCTTCACGTGAACTTCTTAGGTCTGGTCCCATGACGCCTATTGCACAACTGGCTCTCAGGATGCATCTGCCTTGGGGACTATCAAGCTTTTTAACATTGGAGATAATGTCCCAAGGAAGATAAAGAAAGCTCTCTGGTACTGACTATTTTTAGTTATTGGAGGTCAAGATAGAAGTTGAGATAGAGTAGGGGGTAGAGGTATGGGAGAAGGAGGTGAACCAGGAAAATTATACAGCAGTTCCTTTTGTGCCACTGATACAGAATTTCTATGTTTAGTTAAGATACAAGCTACAAATAATTCAAACATAATAGCAGACAGATTTTGAGGTGTACTCAGAGAATACGGGAGCTGGTAGGACTTTAGGGGTTCACCTTGTCCAAGCCTTGAGAAGACAGCAAGTGTAGCCTAAGGCAAAGGGAGAGCAGGCTCAAGGTCAGACCCAAGGAAGCTGCTGCCTTCACAGCTCTCTGTGATCACTCCTCTGGCTATGTATCTCACTAGGGTCTTCCTTGACATCTTTTTTTTTTTTTTTTTTTTTGTATTTTGTGCAGGGTCTCACTATGCAGTTTGGACTCATAGTGGCCTCCCCAGTGCTGAGATTAAAGGCATGCACTACCACATCTGAACTCCACTGGTGGCTCAGCATGCCAGGGGGTGGGGCTGGCATGGCATGTGGTGCAAGGGATGGAACTCTGGCCCCTGCACTTGCCTAAGCATGTGCTTAGCCCTCTGAGCAATCTCATTGGCCCTTTCCTTGACATCCATTAAGCCTCTTCTATTCATTTCCATCCATGTTTGGGGCTGAAAGTGAAGACTGCAGTAGCATCAATAAGAGGTTTGAACAGATGGTGGAAAGGTCACGTGGTCCTCAGTAGCACTACATACAAGATGGGGCAGAAGGGCTCGCCTACGTGGATCAAGTGTTTCTTATGGTCTCAAAATGCTGCAGTTCTTATTGCTTGATCTGGGGTTCACTATCCTTGCCTTCTTCTCTGTGGCTCCCACGAGCACTAGCGGGTCTTCCCACAGCACTAGGAGCGCTGGGACCTCATTTCACCTTTTCTGTCACTGATTTGTGACCTCAAGGCAAACCATCTCTGTGCGTCACGGCCATCTTCCTAAGGCGCACACTCCCCCTCTACTTCTGTGTGTGCACCGGGAGCTAAATTAAAACAATAGGTGGGGAAAATGCTTTGAGAAAAATAGCAAAGGGCTATATATACACACCCTTGCACGTATTACTAATCATTTGTTATTCATATTTCTGTCATTGCCAGTATTGTTTTTCATAATTCCTTCCCAGGTAACAGAGGACCTGTGACTAAGAAGACAGGCTTTCACCTACATCAAAAGAGATCCGGGCAAAGACTCCCTGCTTGACTCTTGACTATCACATTCTCTCTGTAATTTTTCTTTCTTGGAGTCAGTTAGCATATTAGAACCAAGGTTGATGTTTTCCTTGCCTGGTTGATGCCTGCCAGGCTAAAAATAGAAACTAAGTTGGTGCTACCGAGTAAAGAAACCAAGCATATAACTCACCTAAACAAATGAACGCGGTGCATACTTTACATGGGAGGGGGGTTAAAAAACCCTTTACAGATGATTATACGATTTGTCCCACAGAAATTCTGGAGAAGGAACCAGGGTTTTGGGGGATTGATAACCACTAGTGCAGGGATGATGCTTTATACTTTATAAAATATTTTTATATTGTTAGTAAACAACATATTCCAGTATTTATCAAGTGCTGCGTGATCAAGACATTGTGATAGACATGATATCCAACAGAATCAGTACTTTCAATCCTACTTTCAGGTGAGCAGAGGGAGGCATGATAAAATCAAGTAACTGGACTTATGTCGGACTCTTAAAGCAGAGGTGTGGCCGAGTTCCACTTTACTGCTAACCTTCCAACGGCTTGTTATGCACGTTCAATAAAAGCCAAACTTCTTTCCGTGGCTTGCCAGACTCTGCCTGATCTGATACGTTTTCTGTCTCCTCTTCTTAATTTCCCTGTCAATTCTCTCCTTTGCTTTTTCTTTTTTAATACTCCAGATACTGTGGTTGTTCTTCCATTTCTATGTCAATAGAAAAGTTGTCTCTCTTCTAGAAAATTCTGCTCCAACTGTTTTTGTAAGGCTAGAATCTCCTCGGCCCTTAAGTTTGGGGGGGATTAAATATCACCAGCCAGTGGGGGCCTTCATAAGTCCACCATTTGAACATATGTCTTTACATTATTTCCTCTCGAAATCTTGACTTTTTTGTCCCAAGAATCAATGTCTTACAGTTACTATATTCATTTAGTAGTTTGTTTGGTTTTTCATTTCTTTCCCTCATGGAGCTGAGGCTCATGAAGTCAGGTACCTCACTCCTCTTATTCGCCACTGTAATTCCAGTGTCTGGCACAGCCTGGCACAGAGTGGGGAGAGCGATATAAATGAAAGGATAAGTGAGATTTATGAGCTTGGCCTTGGATCTTGAGCCAGGTGTTCTGATTTCTAGTTTTCTGATCCTTCTCTTGCATCTACAAGATCTCTCACCACCCAAGTGCCGGTTCCCTCTCTACCCCATTTCTCAGGATGGGAACAGGCAAGGGCTCTTCCTTTCTCAAGTGAAACAAAGACTCCAAACATCACACCTCTAACAGAGTACAGGACGGGACAGTCTCTGCCACAAGCAGCCCTTGTACTTCATGGACATTTATCAGGTTTTCTACATTGCAGAATTGTAGCATGGGGCTCAGTGCCCATCTGTGGCAGCTTCCAAGGATGCCCAGTGGTGACTGAGGACATGCCTGCTTTCCATGACCAGGGATCTCTGCTGGATCTGGGATTATCATGACCAAAGAAAGACATACAGGGTGGATTCTTGATGCAGCTGTGAATCCACTCACTGTTCCTCTCTTTCTCATCTAATCAGCCACCATCCGTTTATCTCTCCATCCCTGCAGTATTTATGGAGAGCCTACAATGTGTCAGGTGTCTAGCCCACTAGTAGCAACCTCTCTCCCACTTAAGAAATTCATTTAGAATTTAGAGGGCACAACAATCATAAGCTAACTTACATGGGCTTGCTATAAGGCCAAAGGTGACAAGCTAGAGGAAGCTCAAATTCTGAAACACATAGAAGAGGTTACGATTGCCTGAAGCAATTTCACAAATGAAGAGTGAGCAGGAAGAACCACAGCATAATAAAAGCCCACACCTGCTCGGTTGGTGGAAAACCTGAAACCAGCCTTCAACTTTTTTTAACCCTTAATATAGTTTAAGAGAAATTTAAGTATAAGAGGAAAATGACATTTCTATGACATAACTTATCCCAACAAATAATCCCCATCCCTCCCCACCCATACAACTCAGGACATTAAAATAGAATGCACTGTGTAAAAATGATGCTATAGATTGAAATATTATTTAAATCACAAGTACAGAGCCCAAAGCATTAGAACAACTAGAAACCATCTGCCATTATCCACTTAGACTCTGGGCTATACTTTATCCTTCTCTGAGATGTACCACCCCTCCCAGATGCACCTCTCCTCTTCAAGGCTTGGATGCCTGTACTGGGGCTGGGGAGCCCCTATGTCTCTTCCTCTTCTCTCCAAGTCCTCACACTTTGTATGAGGTACAACTAAACTCTAAGAGTTCACACGTTGTCAATCTATTTTTTTTTCATTTAGTCCAAATTCATTTTGTTAAAAAACAATATCATGCTCATTTACCCTCTTTTTTTTTTTTTTTTTTTTTTCCTGTACCAGGAATTGAACTCAGGACGCCACACTTGCCAGCAGATGCTGTGCCTCTGAGCCATCTCCTTGGCCCTCATCACCACTCTCTTAAAGACAGGGGAACTGAGGCTCATGCTTCATTAATGCTGTCTCAAGGATTGGCATCCAGAAGGCGGCAGAAGCAGAAATAGAAAGCAGGCGTTCAGCCTCTGAGCCCGGTTCCCCTGACAGCATATTTGTCTCTTAATATGTTGGCCTCATTGGAGTTGGGAGCGGCAGCTGGGTCTCAGCATGAGCGTGATTCCTCCCCACGTTCATGGGAGGACGTGGCCATTTACTCTACACCAGCATCTGTGTGGTCTCCTGGAGCTATCGCTTCTTTGTCTAATCACCAGTCAGATGATCCTCACGCTCAAAGCGAATCCTCCATTCAGCGTTAACACACACTGCAAGGAACCAGCTCACATAGGGCCACTGCCACTGCCTTGGGGAAAGCCGGGAAGGTTTTGGCTCCAGCTGGCAGAGGCCGCAGGTCACTCTGTCCTGTTGGGCTGGGTGCCAGAGGAGCTACAGTGCTGGTTGTGCGCCCTCGTCTCAGCGACTCCCAGAAAGCCCTTCTCTAGGCATCAATCTCTCATTTGTAGCATTTTGTTGAAAGTGGCCTCTGATCCCCTGGTAGCTGAGGCATTCGGTGACTTTTCAGAGCTTTTAGAGGTTCTTAAACTCACAAGGAACAAATTTCTAAAACCTGAAGTGATGAATTGTGGACCTGCTGAATTTCTCACCTAGTTAACTAAATAGACAATGTGCAGATTGTTATGCATCCCTTTATCATCAAATGTGGTGTCTGTTAGAACCAGAAGTTGGTCCCCAAAGGTAGGCAGCTAACATTTAAGACCTCACCCAGGATTTCATGGCCCGTTTGCCTGTATTTGGGAGGTAGGTTGTGCTCTCCAGAAAATTTCAGTAATTCTTTATCTTTTAAAAATCCTCAGGGCCGGCCTGATATCTCAGCGGACTGAAGCGCCTGGTTAGGCAGAGCACCGTGGCTGGGGTTCGATGCCTGGTGTGCCATGTCAGCTCTGCCCGTGGGGCATGCTGGGATGATAACTGAGATTGGGTGTGGTGGCGCACCTGTAATGCCAGCACTTGGGAGGCTGAAAGGGGAGAATCGCTACAAGTCTGATCTATGTAGTGAGACCCTGTGGACCCCGTAGACCCTGTCCTAAATACAGAATAAAAGAAAATAAAATAAAAAATCTTCTTCTCTCACCTCTCCTTTCTCCAATCCTCCCTAACCCCTTTCCCTGTTCTCCCCTCTCCTCCCCTCCTCTTCTCTTCTTTCCTCTCTTTTCTTTTTTCTCTTCTGTTCATTTGTACCCCTCCTTCCCTCCTGCTCTCTCTTCCCTGACAGAAACTTCGTTTCAGCAGTACTTGTCTGAGGAAGATGAGGCCCAAGAGACCATCTCAGAATTAAATGGAATTTCCTTGTGATTTAGAAGCCTGAGATTGTCAGCTCTAGATTAACATGCATTCTCCACTTCATTTGCATCAGTGTGTTTTAGGAATATGCCTCCCTTTTAATCAGTCAGGCATTCAAACATTTTCTCTGTTTCTGTCTTTCTCTGTTAATCAGCGTTTCAGTATTATTTAGGTAAAAGTATCATGGTCTGTCCAGCCTAAAGAGATCTTAGAGACTGTCTAGGCCAAGCTCTAGGCTGAGAAGTGCAATAAGAATGGGACACAGAGGCCAGAGGCCAGGCAGAGGGAAGACATTTGTTCAAGGTCACTTTCCTGAAAGTTACCACTTGGCCAGGGAGATGGCTCAGTAGAATAAGTGCTTGCCTGGCAAGTGCAAGGGCCTGAGTTTAACCCCTGGTTCCACTAAATAAATAAATAAATAAATAAGTAAGTAAGTAAATAAAAATTAGGGGCCAGGCAGATAGCTCAGTAGGATAAGAGCTTGCCTGGCAAGTGCAAGAGCCTGAGCTCAATCCCCAGTTCTGCCAAAAAAACAAACAAACAAAAAAAAATCAAAACCGTGTACCTGAAATGTACCACTCACTTCTTTCCTCTTTTTCACCTTTATTGTATTTCTCTTCCATTGCTTTTCCTTACTTTTCCTCAAATAGAATTTTGTGTTTACTATACTGGTTTACTCTATTGAATAAATAGGTAATCTATTAGCCACTCCTAAAGTTACTATTAAAACAGCATAAGGAAATTTTAATTAATTAGAGACCAGGCCACAATTCTTACATGAAATTATTTCTCAGGTTAGCTTTAAGGAAAAATAGACAGCAACTTACCTCTCCCTCCCTCCAGTTTTTTTTTTTTTTTTTACAAATTAGCTATAAAAATCAAGATTGTTAGTATTAAAGTAGAAAAGAGGTTTGCATTCAGCCTACTAGCCTAGAAAAAAATATCAAAAGAAATGAAAACTTGCCTATTTTTCTGGACACCTAAATTTAAGTCTTGGCCACTGAACATTTTAAAATAACACAGCGGAGTACCCATTATTGCTATCAATAATAACAGATAGCCACAAACTGAAATTTATCTAAGTCAAGTTTACCAAGGCTTTAAGACAAAGTCTTCCTCTCTTCATAGGATAGCTATGTCAAGTAGATATCATCATAGTAATGCTTCCTGCTAATTAGGCAGCTGAGACACAAAGAGCTTCAACAGTTCATCCTAAATCAGAGCTGCCAATCAGTGCTGGATCTCAGCTCCGAGTCTCCTGTTCTCTAACTCCAGGAACTTAACCATCATCACGTTACTTCCCTGTACATCATTTTTTTTTTTTTTCATGAATGCTTTTACTTTAAGGACCTTGGTATTTGCTACTCTGGGTAAAAGTATGGGACCTGGGTTTTGGGATCCTCATCAGCAAGGGGAGTTTCTCTTCCCTCCATCGGGATGCATCTGTTACAGACAGAACTTCTCCCTCACTTGTTCTTTGCCAGAACTTCCCAGTGTTTGTTCCATGAAGGCATAGTAAGAGCAAATGCCATGGCCGCGGCCCTTCTTTGTCTGTCTCTGCTGTGTGTCTTGGAGTATCGTGAGGACAGAGAAAGTGTCGTATCATCTTTAGAAGTTTGGTGTCCAAGAAAGCCTGCCACCTAGGAGACCCTCAAAATGTGGTCATGAAATGAGTAAAGGACTCAGATCAGCACTCATAGTTGGCATGACAGATGGCTGAACTAAAGCCTCGTGGCCAGCTGAGAGCAGAACGAGGACTAGATCTCTTTCCTTTCTTCTCATGCACGAGGGTAATGATGATATTATGTAATTACTACAGGGATGTTTCAGATGCTGACTGTATGCTAGTTGCCATGCTAAATGACTTCTAAGCATGATCTTCTTGAATTCCTCAAAATTATAGTAATCAAGTTGCATTCTTATCCTCATTAAGTGCATGAGAAAATAGATATACACAGTGTCATAATATAAGAAATTAGCTTTAGAATTCTTTTCTCCTTGTCCATATCCTACTGGCAGTTCCCTACCTCCAATATGGAAAAAGAAAAGCTGGTGCTGAGACAGGATCCAGAAAGAAATTAGCTAAAATTCTGGCTAACAAGAAGGGACCTGGGTGAACAAGGTCACTGTGAAGTCCTGGGCAACAGAATTCTCCTTCCTGCCTGCATGAGGCACACACACTCTCGGTGTCCTCCACAATACACGTCCTGGGCCAGAAAGTCCGGAAGAGGAGATGTGCTCATTAGCTGCTAACTTTAGGCTTCTTATGTCTCCTTTATTTGAGCTGTCACTCACTGTGGCCTTATTTTTCTCAGGCCCCTTGTGAGCAACTCCTGCTGATGCTTACTTGTTTATCTGAAAGGCCAGACTCTCTGGGATGGGCTCATTAAGAAGACATCTCCTTTCACAGGGGCTGGGGCGAATGGCAAGGACACAGTGCTTTCTAGATGCTTCCTCTTCCCATGCCAACGCCACAATAGAAGGCACTCAGCCTACAGAAAGGCAAATTCCAAGTCTGCACAAAATGTGCTCTGCTGGAGCCCAGCTTTGAAGATGAAGAAATAGGTTCTTCAAAGCCCTGCCCGCTCCCTCAGCTCCACCATGGACTCTCTGCCCAGCTTCTGCATCTCACATTGATCCTCCTCATTTGGATTTAATTGGAACCGTGAAGCCACGTCATCAGGGTAACGTAGCCACTCCTTGGCCTCCCATCTACAGCAGACTGCTAGCATGGACTGCAGCATTCTTCCATAGTACACTGCGCCGGTGCCTCAGCATCCTTCCTACAAAAGCACTCTGAGCAGAGGATTAAATTTATCTGAAAGAAAAAGTAACTTTCTTATTCAGGATGCAAGGCCCGCCCGGGAGGCAGTCCTCGCCTTCTATTGTGAAGGATGCATTCATGTCTCAGTGACTATTTCAGGGTAGTGAGCAGCTCCTAATGCCACTGTCACACTCATGGCTCCTGGAGGGTGGGGGTTGGCTATTTGCTAATCTTCCGGTGTTCATCACTGTGAGCAGCGTCTGCGCTGTGGAATTGACAAGAGGAACCCAGCCTTCTGGACATGCTTGAAATTTCAGCAAGGATTTATAGGAAGTGACTTGGGTTGAGAAGTCTCATATCACGCAACTTTTTTCTGGATGAAATACACGACATCGCCACCAAGCCGTTGAGGGTGTTTCTGGGTGGCTATTAACCCACAATGACAACTTCTCAGATTTCTCTACCAATTTCTTTTCTAGCTTAAAATGATAACAGAGGGCCCGTGAGGTAGCTCAGTGGACTAAGCACCTGCTTAGCAAGCATGGCGCCTGGGGCTTGGTTCCCCACAACACATGCCGTGCCGGGCCTGACCCTCAGTGTGCTGAGCTGTCCCTGAGATTGGCTGTGGTGGTGCACGCCTGTACTCTCAGCACGTAACCAGGAGGATCCCATGAGTCCAAGCTGTGTAGTGAGACCCTGCACTAAATACAGAAAAAAAAAAAAAATGGAAGGAGGATGATGGGAAGAGTGTGCTCTGGAAGCCAGGATCAGAATACCAAGCAGCTCATGGGGAGTAAAAAATTAAAATAGCATTTTATCTTGAAAATTTATGCTTAGGCTCTACTCCAAAGTATAGCAATGCTTGATTAATAAAATATGCCTCCTCCCAAACTTTTATGCAAATTTGATAGCTTCAAGAAAAGTATCATCTTATCCCAGGTTACTGCCATTCACCCTGAGAATAAAGAGAAATTTATTATTCCTTTGCCAGGATCAACAAACTCTGACACTTGAGTCAAATGCAGCCCACTACCAGCTATATGGTGCTGAATTTTTTAAATGGTTGCAAAACATTATAAAACTATGTAGTGATTTGTGAAACTTGGCTTAAATTCAAATTTTAATGCGCATCCATGAAATGTCATTGGGTGTTTATCTATATATTATTTGTGGGTGTTTGCAAGCTATTATGACATAGTTTGGTAATTGTGACAGAGACAATACTCTTTGGTCATTAATAACAAAAACAAATAATATCCCCACTTTGCCTTAGCCTTTTATTGGCTATCCCACAATACACACACACACACACACACACACACACACACACACACATTCCTCTCCACCTTGGAAGAAGGCACCATGTAATCAGCTCACAGGTGGGGATAGCTTTCTCTTAAAAACTATTTTAGCTGTCCCAGGTTGGCAAGAGGTTGTTTCTCACACCGTACAGTGGGTAGAGTCTAGGGATGCTGCTGAACCTTCTTCAATGCATGGGACGAACCCTCAGAGCAAGGACTCCTCCCATATAGAGAGGCAACAATTCTGAGGTTAAAACCCTTTTGAAAACCATCTTGGCTAGGAACTTCTTCCTCCACTCATCCTTTCTTTTCTTCTTCATCTCATTTAAATATAAGGGGACTTTTTGATATTAATAAATCTAAGAGTGTTACTCATTTGGGCCTGATACGCTCTAAATATTAATGAAAAATGTAGAAGACTTCTCTTTCTATTTAACTACAGGGATTATTAAAACATGATTAATATAATTTTATGAAGCATTTATTATATGCTAGGAATTAAGCTTAGTATTTGTACTCATTGTTTCATTTAATGATCATTTCAGCCTTTTGAAGTTATCATGAGATACTACTATGACCTCCATTTTACAGATGAGGAAACTGAGGCTCACAAAAGTTAATTTTCCAAAGCTACATAGTTATAGAGAAGTGATTATCATTTAACAGTCTGTTATGAGAAATTGGTCTGTTTGCAGTACACCATGAACATCCTGGAACACAGGATGACTCTTTGTTTCTCTGATTTTATATGGGCAAGAGAATTTAATTTGTTCATCCTGCCACCTCAGACAGGGAACATTTGCCATCCTGGAAGTGTTGCCTCCCAGACTCTGTTTGTGGCATGAACAATGACCTTGTTTTCAAACAGATTATTTTGTAAATTCAAAGGCATTGAGCCATTTGGAATCCGATGGGCTAGCACAACCCTTCAAAGGCAACATGCTCTGTGTTCCAGAGACTTCTTGTAGGCCATGCAAGAGCCTACTGGCTTGCTGAGATGTGAAAGTCAATTTATCCTCTAAGTAGGTTTCTTTGTTCTCTTCCATGTATAATAAGAATTGAACAACCATTGTTACAAGCATAACTTTGAAAATAAAGTAAACAAGAATTGGGTAGAGATCCGATCTTGGGTGTCCCCAAAGGTCCACATGGAAAAGGCTTGGCTCCTGGAGTTGTGCTATTAGGAAGTGGCAGAACCTTCAGGAGGTGGAGCCTAGAAGAAAGTGTTTGGATCTTGGAGGGGTAACTTGAAGGACCCAGTCTGTTCCTCTTTCTCTATCTCTGCTTTCTGGCCGTGAGGTTTTGGTTTACCACATGCTCCAACCAGTGTGCTGTCTTGCCACAGGCCTAAGAGCAACAGGGCCAAATGATATGGACTGCTCCCCCCTGCCCACTGTAAGCTAGAATAAGCCAAGTAAGTTGTTTCAGGTATGTGTTATGGTGCTGGAGAGGTGGCTAATGGTATTGGAGGCAATAAATCCCAGGTCCAGAGGCTGTTGCTCTCAATTTTCACAACCTACTATAGAACAGAAGTAACAAATACATTTCTTTTCCTGCATCTCTGTAGACTATCTAATAGAGCATTTCAGTGATAGATGAGGAGCGTGAGCTTACAGAATATATCATCTGAGTTTCAATCTCAACTTTGCCTCTATTTAATAATCAGTGAGACTAACCTGAGAGACTTTTAGCCAAATATGAGTCCAAGAGTCACAAGTCCTAAATTCCAGCTATAGCTCTGTAACTCAAGTGTGAATATGAGCGAGTTGGACCTCTTCTCGTCTTCGTTTTGCCAGTTCTACATAAGAATGATGGCCTTTCTTTACCTCCTGAGATTTATATGAGGCTCAAGAAGCAAACACATCACATATGATAGGACATGATGAACAATGCCTACTCACAATATATTTGCAATTTAATGCCCAGGAATAAGAAAACTAAACCAAAATTTTAGAAGAAGTCACTGTGCAAAATGATACCCAAATTCTATGTCCAAATAGTAAGAAGGAAATATTTAGGAAAATATCAAAATGTGGTAAGTATACAATTGATGTCAGTGTCACTAGCTTTTTATATCTGGGACAGCTAAGGGTCAGATGGAGTAGATGCAAGTGCAGCTCCATGCCTGAATGCCTGTGGGACGCAATGGCTGTTAAAATAAGGATTCACAGCTTTTATTTGGCTTGTAATTCTGGAGTGCATCCAGTGCCAACTGCCCAGTGACCTGAGGCTGCCTCCCCCTAGCTGGATTCATAAACCACACTATTTCCATAATTGCTGGACTGTAGTGTAAACTCTTAGAAGAAACAAATGAACAGGAATGATGTGCTTGTGAATCTGAGCATTGCTCCACAATTTCATCAGATTCAGAAACACAATATTTGCTGATTCTGTACTGTATGTTCAATGCACTCTCAGGTGCTAGATACAAAAGGACAAGGATGTAGCCACTGTTCTCTGTGAATGTACAATCTGGTCGGGAAGACCTGTGCTTGTCCCTGAAATTATAATGCTGTCAAACAAAGTGCTGGTACACACAACAGGTACTATCAGACTTCAGGCTGAGGAAGAACTGGGTAGGTCTGACATTCGTGAGGGCAGTGGGACTTCCGCAGAACCTCAAGGACAGTGGGAGGACAGGAAAGGACATTCCAGGCGGTGAGCAAAGGCACGGCCATAAAGCATACATGGAGCTGATTCCATGGGAAAAGAGCTTTGGGAATGAAATGCAGCCTTTCACAGTCAAGGATGGGCATGTGAATCTCATTTTGAAGATAAAAAAAAAGCCAACGAAGGTTTGAAAGTCAGAGAGATTTAGGCAAGTGGAAGAGTCTGGGAGGGGAGAGTAACTATAACCATTTTAAGCCTGCAATAGTCCAGGCAAGATTAGTCAGAGTGAAGAAAAAGTGTTTGTTTTAGAAATGCAAAAGAAGGGGCTGGGGAGATGGCTCAGTGGAATAAGCACTTCCCTGGCTAGTGCAAGTACTTCCATGAGTTCAATCCCCAGTTCCACAAAAAAAAAAAAAAAAAAAAAAGAAGTGATCAGTGATGTTATTAGTGAAGACTTCTCAGGATGCTCTGTGCTTAACATGGTGACAGAAGAAAAAGGAACAAAGATGGCACTGTAACAATATCATAATGATCACAACATCACTACTGTTCACACGTAGAGAAATCCCTTTAAAGTCATCTGAGTCACTCACTGTTTCTGATAATATTTTGATAAACTAGGTCAGTGATTTTTAAATGTTAACACACAGACAGACCACCTGAAGGCTTTGTTGAAATGCACATTTTAATTCAGTGTGTCTGAGATGAGGCCTGAGATTCTGCATTTCTCATAAATTCCTTGGTGATGCTTCTACCACTGCCCAAATGACAAGACTTTGATTAACTGATTGCTACATGTATGTAGTTGCTGTTGCTCTCTTTAATGCAATATCCATTTCATGAGAACAAAGACATTGCTCTTCTTATTCGCTGATGTATCCCCAGTGTCCACTAAAGTTTCCGAGCTCTAACACAGAATGAATGAATGAATGAATGATCTACTGAACATAAAATGAAACCACTGAATCCACTGAACAACCAAAGAAGAACAAAATTAAGAACTCTCCGGCATGGGGCCGGGGAGATAGCTCAGTAGGATAAGCGCTTGACTGGCAAATGCAAGGATCTGAGTTC
>NDGN011369612.1:0-20778 GCA_002564285.1 Tympanoctomys barrerae | reverse complement strand
CCCTTGCTTTGCCAAGCTAGTTCTAAATAGGTGCTTTAGACCACTGAGCCATCTCACCAGCCCTTGTTTTATTTGTGAAAAATAACCTATAATTTTGAGCTGCAGTCTATGAAAAGCTATCGTAAGTACATTATTAGGTATTGATTTTATACTTCTGCAGAACTCAGTGATGTCCTTTTACAATATGAAACAAACTTGTGTAGGACACCGAGACTGAGTAGGAAGGAAGCGCCCAAGGATCTGCAGAAAGAACTGAGAAAGGAAGAAATGTTGACATATCAGAGAGGAAAAGTCTGTGTTATGAAATGGAAAAACAGAAATTATCAACGAATTATAATCCTGAGATTAAGGAATGTGAAAGGGGAAATGAAACTAAAGACTTTCCAGTAGTGGTCGGTGATTATGATGCTGTGGGTGGTGTTATCACAAATAGCTTGACCTCTGACAAGCTATTTCATAATCAAAAAATGAGGAAAAGATATAAAATATTTATGTACCTTCTGGATCAAACAATAGGAAATTCGTTTGTTATTCAGAACAAGAGAGTTCAAAAGTTATTTACAAACCTAGATGTGATGGCGTGATGGCGCATGCCAGTAATAATAGCACTCAGGAGGCTGAGGCAGGAGCATTGTTATGAGTTGGAGGCCAGCCAGGGCCACATAAGCAAGTTAAAGGCCAGCCTGCACCACATAGTGAGACCTTGACTCAAAACAAGATAAAACAAAAACATTTTTAAGAAAGATCATTTACAAGTTAGATTAAGTCTGATAGACAAAACAATAGAAAAAGGGGTACAGTCAAATGCCAACGAGGACATTCATCATGGTGTCTTCACAGTTATGTTTAGTGAGTAGACATTTCATTGAAATACAAGTCACAGAAAAAGAAGAGAAAGGCTAACACAGCGGTATAAAGTATGTTGTTCAAAGAATGACAGTAATGCAAAAGTATTCAGAAAGAAACTAGATACTACTGTCCAAATTGTAACATTGTGTTGTGTGTTGAATATTTTAAAATACACCATGCATGGAAAAAATAATAAGTATGATACTATTTTTATATTTCATGTTATAAAATTAAACAATTCAATTTTTAGTCACCCTGTGTTTAAATAATTGGACTGGTAAGGAGCTAATGACTGCAGAAGTCATGTAAAGATGAAGCTGATGGTTTCAGTCAGTAAATATGTGCCTGCCTACAAGGAGCTTGTCTAGGAGCTTCTGTCCTAGGTGCTGAGCAAGGCGGGGTCACTGACCCGAACACAAGCATGTGGAACATGGGGAGTCAGAAAAGTGATGGATGGTGTGGGGGGTGAAGTCTACCAGATGATAAGGTAGCACTTCACCCCAGATATGCAGATAGCTGATGAAAGCCTGAGAGAGAGGAAGGATGGGAGAGGAGCGAGGGAGGGAGATGCTAAGTGTGAAGGTCCTGAGGCAGGAGCAGGTTTGGCAAACTAGAAGAAACAGGGAGGAGGTTGGTGTGCTTCCAGCACTTTTGAAAAAGTGGTCCCAAGGAGCCTGGGATCACATACAAACAGGTAGGTGGGAGGGGGGGGGTCTTCGGTTCTGAATAAGAAGGAAAGCCACTGTGTTCAACTCAGGAGTGATGGGATGTGTGTCATCTCACATTGTAGACCCTCTGAATTTAAAGTACTGCTCTGGAAACTGCCAGGATATTAGTAAGATGAGCATGTTACTGCTCGTGAAGATGACCTGCAAACAAATAATTACAGTAAACACATGAGTAAAGTTAGTGCCATTAATAAGCACAAATGGAACTCTGTAAATGGAAGAGAAGGGCGCCTTAGTTTTGGTCAGAGAGAATAAGTGAAGAGCAGCAGGATGCTTACCCCAGGAGATCCCTCCAGAAGCGCTGGCAGGACGAATGCGGGAGCCCTCACTGAGGGCGTCGCCGCTGTTATAGAGCTGTCTGGACTCACCATGTCACCTTTGGAAGGCTGTAAAGGAGTAGGCATTGGAGCCGTGATCCTGCGGTTTATTATTATTTTTTTTATTTTACTGCTTTAAAAATAGTTTCAAACAGTAGCAGTACTGGGATTTATTAATAACAGTACTTTAGGTCTTCCAGCATGCCTTTTGTAAAGGAATCAGGGCACAACATGCTTCTGAATGAAATAGTGTTTTAAAAAGCTATTTAAACCCTTGTTCCACTTGGAGGAATAAAGTTAAAAAATAGTTTCCTTTGATATACTTGAAAGATCTAGTCTTTTTTATTTTGAAATATGTTTGAGTTGTATACATTTTTGTTTTTGTAGTAAAATGTGAGAAAATTGTGATGAAGGGTGCTTTTAAATACTCTCAAAGATACATGTAAAGTTTTATTCCTTTGAGATCATTACAGATGGTATTTGCAAGCTTCATTATGTTCTTAGTTGAAATACGCGATTTATAGTATCATTAAGATGTAAATGTGTAGTTTTGTACCACTCACTTAGCACACTGGCTGTGTAATCTGTATCCCACAGGTACAGATACTGATGACAGGAGTGTCTCACCTGGGAATGGCTCCCACCAGGCAGCTCTATGTCTTGGCTCTGCTGCTTGCAGGTGTGCGGGGAGGTCCCTGCATTGTTGCCTCTTGTCCGGAGGCCACACGCAGAGCAGTCTTCTCAGGTCCAGAACTCCCTCTTGGGCTCTTCCGCTTGCCTGAGACCACAGCTGGTTCTTAGGGCGAGACCTGCTTTCCTTTACACAGGAACGTTTTCATAGTCTGTTGCTAATCTGGAAGTGAGTGTTGTTTTGCTTCACCTTTTTGTTCCTTGAAAAATACTTTATTTTGTAATGCAGATCCAAAAGGAGAGATTAGGATTTAATTCATGTAGTATACAAATTCACCCCCTAATAAAACAATATATAATTCAGTGATTTTTGACACATATATATCATACTAATTCCAGATAACTTTCATCATCCAAGATAATCTCTGTACCCATTAACAGTTACTGGCCACTTCCTCTCCCAACAGCCATTGTCACCCGCTTGCATGCATTCCAGCTCTGGATTTGCCTGCTATGGACATTTTATATGAATGGAATCATACAATATGAGCCTTTTGTGTCTGGTTTCTTTTCCTTAGCATAATGTTTTCAAAGTTAATTTATGTTGTGATGTGTCAGTTCTTCCTTCTTGTGGCTAAATAATATTTCATTGTTTATGCTAAGAAGTTAGTGGCCATTTTTGTTATTTCTGCTTTCTGACTGTTGTGAATTACAGAGCGAAGCGTTTCCATGCAGTTTTTGTGTGGACATGTGTCCCACTTTGGAAGAGCAGCCTCTGTCCCTGCCCAGAGAGGAGCTCCTTCATCTTTAGAGTTTTAGTGCATCATCCTCATGCTGTGGTCTTACTGTTTCTCTGCAGAACTAGACACGCATTGCTTCTCAGGAAGCGTCTTCAGACTTTTATGAGTGTGAGGCGGGTGGTGGTGGGGAAGACCAGTGAAACCTTCCAGGCTTTGGACTTGAATCCCAGAAGAGGCCTGCTGTTTGCCTTTCCTGTAATGTATGGAATTGCAAGAACTGTGGGTGGGCATACCTCCCACTGTTGCATCTGTGCCCTGCTAAGCAGGCTACAGTTCTTTTCTCTATATTGGAGTGAGGCCAATTAAGATCCTTGGATTAAGTTAACAAGGGAAGAAATAGCAGCAGTAGTAATAAGTATATAGTTTCATATTCAAGATGGAATTTTCTGTACGTAAATTACATTTTACTAGGGCAGACTTCTGGGATTTATTTAATAAATACTTGAATAATTGAATATCATGTAACATTAACACTTTTTCTAATACACAGGATCACATTTTGCTGGTCAAGGGACAGAATAAGAGTAGTGGTGGGTCAGACATGATGTACTCAAGCTTGCCGTCACTTTGGAGAGCAAATACTACCTTATCTCAATATATTTTCTCAAAAGAGCACGAAGAAGCTAGCTCCGATGGTTCAGTGATGGTCACTGCTGGGTGTGGTAGCACATACTGGAAACCTAAGCACTTAGGAAGCTAAGGCAGGAGGGTCACAAGTGGGGTGCTTGGGGTTCAACATCTGGCACTACATGCTGTGCTGGCCGTGGCCCTGGGCACGCTGAGCTGGCCAATGAGACCAGGCATGGCAGTACATGCCTATAATCCCAGTGCTAGGGAGGCTGAAAACAGGAGGATCACTACGAGTCCAAGCTATGGAGTGAGACCTTGTACCAAATACATACATTTTTAAAAAAAAGAGTTGGGTGCCATCCTGGGCTATATAGTGAAACCCTGGACAACAGAAAAGTTATTGTTTTCTCCCTTTTCAAAACTATCACTTCACACATGTTGTATTTGTGGTAAGAAGGAAAGACTGGAAGTCTGTAAGGCACTTGGCAGTCATTAGGTACCCACTTCCTGCTGATCCCATTTACACATGGATGACATGAAGAAATCGAGGCTGCTGGGACTACTCAGATATTGTCTTGAGTTCATCATTTTTTAAGACATGCAGTTCCCCTGCTTCTAAAATACTGGCTTGCAGATTTGTTCTTCCTAAGATGAGAAAAGGAAAGTGCTTCAGAAAACTGGAAGAATACTCAGGAGAATTTTACTTAGTGCTAATTGAGGCCACATTTTGTGATGTGACTTCTACCCCATAATTATTAAGCCTTTTAGCTTCTTTACTTACAATTATGAAATTTGTGTTTGTTTAAAGTTTTGTAATTTTGTTTTGTTTCAGTGAAAAGTGTAAAGCTAGAGGATTTACTGTGATTGTGGATGGCAGAAAATCACAATGGAATGTGGTGAAGACAGTAGTCTTAATGCTGCAGGTAATTTTTTTCTTTTTGGTCTATCAGGAGGAAATGCTTATATTTTAAAGCAACAGATCATGATGAAAATGAAAGTGCATTTTATTGACTGGACTATTGGGCCTGGGTGTTTTAGTAGTAACTGAGTTGTGAAAATGTATGTGCATCTATTGGATTACTTACGTTTATTTACATGTATATTTGAATTTATGTAGTAAAGTAAATCTCAGCTCTTTTGTAAATGTTTGTATAAGACTGAAAATAATACACCATGTTGAAGTAATTTAAGCATTTTAAGAGCCAGTGGCTCCTGAAGTGTGCAGGTAGGCCCCTGCAGACGCGCTGGGAGCTCTGCGTGCTACATGTGCGCATCACGCTGCCTGGTGCTCTGTTCTGCACAGTGGGCATGACGCAGGCCTAAGGAGGCCTAGCAGAAGGCTTCCCAAGTGGATCTAGAATGGCTTTCCAGTGGGGACCCTCTTTTTTTCCAAAATACTTCCCAATTCATGATGACCGTACTATTTATGTAATGTCCAGAAGAAACGTACTCAGCTGGGACCTCAGGGTTCAGTCAGTTATAAATTAGCATTTAATACACATCTGCAATTATAAAGTCCTTGCCAGCCGACCCTGTAGCCTTGTGCTTTATATTTCTTTGCTCTCCTCACAGAATGTTTCTGTGATCCCTGGCTTGTAGTACATGCCTTGTAAATATTATTGATTTATTACAAGAGCATTTAAAATACGACGTGACAGAGAAAAGTAAAGCATTTGAGGGGTTGAAAGGGGGGCAGATTGCTAGCATGCATCTCACCTTTCTTAGAAGGGCTCCTAGAGAAAGTAAGTTTTGAGTTAAATAAAAAGAAATTATTTAATATTTAAGTGAACAGAAATGAAAAGTTATCCTGGGCAGGACTGTGCCTTAGAGAAGGGAGCTGATAGCAGGCCAGTTTGGGGAGGAAGTAGTTTAATAGTGGCATTGGGGAGGAAGTAGTTTAATAGTGGCAAGTAGTTTAATAGGGACAGTGGACACCCAGGTGAGTGTTGGTGATGATGAGAGGCTGAAGGAGAGGAGGGGAGGACGACATGAAAAGCAATGAGAAACAATTAGGAGCTGCTTTAGGGTTCTGTGGGAATGAAGGCAGTTTAAAAGTTAAAGTGAGGGCCGGGGAGATGGCTCAGTAGAATAAGCGCTTGCCTGGCAAGCAAAGGGCCTGAGTTCAGTCCCCGGTTCCACCAAAAAAACCAAAACCAAAACAAAACAAAAACAACAAAAAAACTGATGTAAAAATTAAAGTGATAGCTAGGGAGAATGATTCTTAATGTTTTATGATTTTCTTAAGATAGTTGGGAAAAGTGATTTTGGGGTGGAAACCAAGTCATTATAGTTTTTAGTTTTCAGTCCCGTCTGTTTGTTTGTTTGTTTGTTTGTTTGTTTGTTTGGCGGAACCAGGGATTGAACTCAGGCCCCTGCACTTGCCAGACGAGCGCTTATTCCACTGAGCCATCTCCCCGGCCCCTGTCCAGTCTTAGTATGGTTCAAGTACTGTGCTGAACTTGTTATATAAATTATCTTTCCTTTAATTTTAGCCTCACTACCTCATAGAGCAGGCTATCTCTAAATGTCAACTGAAGTGCAAGGTTTTAAATAACTTAGTTATTTAAACATGAGAACCATCCCTTGGCTTTCCCTGCTGCTAAGTGTGTTTGTCCAGAGCCCGTATCGCTGGTGGTCCCCAAGTTCTCAGCCTTTGCCTCTTCATAAGTGTTTGACCTCAGCTTCTTGTCATTAGGATCACTTTCTTGGGTTAGGAAGGCTACTGTCTGTAAGATCAGCTTTTAAGGGAGCACAGATTCATATCCCCTATATTTTTTTCCACCAAATAGCTTTCTGGCACTCTTGTGTCCCAAATTCTAAAGATGAACTGTCCTCTGTAAAAGTTGTTAAAATAACTCTCAGGTTAGAAGTCCATTCATCATGGTCTTGTGTTCTTCCTTTCATCCTGTCATTCACCTGTGCCACAGAGCTGTTTGGGACTTGCTATTTGCACTGGACTTTGGCAGTTTTGAAGACCAATCTATGGGTTTAATTCCTTCTTGGGATTTATTTTCTGATAGGTATTTTAACAACTTTTGGATTTATTAATAGTTAACATTTCTAGAAGTTGCAGTGGCCTGTTGTCTAGTTCTAGTCATATATCATTTCTACCTCTGAGTCATTGATTGCTTTTATCCCCAGAGAGCCTGGTACCAAATGTTTGGGAGGCCAGACCTTGGTACTGGCTCTGCCTGTAACTTTAAGAAATAATAATTCTTGTTTCTCACAGATTTCAAGCCAAAGGTTTTGAAATAATAAACTTCCAACAGTGAATATTTGAATAAATTTTGCATCTACCCTAGATTTTCTGGACTCTGGAAAAAGTTCAACATCACTAAATTTCTTTTGCTTCCTTCATTTTAGTCACACCCTAATTGCTGTGGGGAGGGCTAGATCCCAAGCCCAGTGATGTTCACATTGAAAGATGTATATTTTTTCAATGATAATGATGATGACGATGATTTAGTGCATCCCTTTACAGTTTGAAGTGGAGGCTGGACTCTTGAGTTTAAATAAACCTTTATTGGAACGTAGCCACACCCGCCATTTACTTAGCATTCAGGGCTGCTTTCACTCTACCTCGGAGAGCTGGCCGCTTGTAACAGCGGCTACATAGTCTGCAAAGCCTGAAATACTTGTTGCCTGGACCTTCGTGAGATCATTTACTGACCTCAGATCTATGGCATAAAAATGGTATAGAAGAACTTCACAATCAGACATGCTCAGGTTCTGTGCTAGCTCTGTTACTTTTTAACTTAGACAAGATGCTTCAGTTCTCTGATGCTAAAGTTTATTCTGCTGTACATTTTGAGAATGAGGTGCACTTGTTAATGAGATTTCACTTTTTCAGCAGATATTTGAGGAGTATCTTTGTATGACAAACCATGGAAATAAAGGGTAAACTAATAGATAAGGGCCTGCAAGTGGCAAGTTTATATGCTATTTGAGGGGTCAGACAGTGAGCAGGTGAGAAAATTAATAAATAATGTAACATCAGCTCACAGTCCATGCCAGGGGTGATCGGAGATGTGGGAGACTCTTTAGAGGGAGTGGACAGGGAGGGCCTCTGATGAGAAGGGAATTTTGAATAAAATATTAAATAACTGAGGAAGTACTCAGTATAGGGAAGAAATATTCTCTATGGAGGAAGTAGAGCTTGGCATAGTCTTGAGGTAGGAACAGCTTGCATTCCAGGAACAAGGAGGGTCAGCATCCAAGTAATAGTAGGTGGGGGAGGAGCAAGGGGGAGAGGCGGAAGGTCAGGTGTGAGAGGCTGGTACAGACTGACCTTGGTGGGCCTCAGGGCCTGAGCCAGGGGTTTGAATTTCATCCCTAGGGAGTAAGATGGTGAGCACTCAGACTTGTTAGGACATGATATTTGAGAAACCTGGCCAGGTTGGGGCTGTTAGTAGTGCAGGTGATAAAAATGTTTTGTGTTAAGATGTATTTCAGAGTTAGAATCTGTGGGACTTCCTGATAAAATAGATGTGAAATGCAACGCACCTTGGTTTACAAGCACGTTTGATTGTGAATATTTGGATTTGCAAACAAGCATTTGGCAACATTTTTGTTTGCAAACACTGCGGTAGGTGATGAACATGAACATGACCATCTTTTCTAGAATGTGTTGGGGGCTTGGACCTAGCTCAATTCACTAAGTGGCTGCTTCCACAAAGCTGTCAGACTCAGGTTGCTGTAGTTCGATCCCCACAACTCTCCAGCCAGCCAAAAGTGGCCTCAAGGCATTCGAGGAACCAAAAAAAAAATACTTTTCTAGAATGTGGAATGAATTAGGCTTGTGAGCTAAGGTACCACTGTACTTATTAAGGCGATAAGTGTTAATTTCCATTCCTCTTGAGGTAATGTAAATAGCCATATCTAGTAAATGTGCAATTATATTCTGTCAGAGACTAGCTCTTTGTCCTCTTCAAATTAATAAGCACACACAATCTTATCTTTGTGTAATGGCTGATAACAGACATTTTATGGGAAAATTGATTTTATATCTTCTGAAGTTCTTCAGATGATCATGTAAGAAAAGGTTTTTGTATCACAGAAATTTAATAATTTTAATAACTTGTCAGCTACAATTAAGTCTTGCATTTTATCTAAATATACTATTAGTACATAGATTGAATACGACAAAAATAACTCATGTATGCTATCAGTTTAACATTGTTTGAGATTTTTTGTGAATGACTTGTCTTTCACGTTTTTCTGTATTGCCATTTATGTTGAAGTTTGGAGATTTTCTTCTACTTTGTTTTCTTTCCCAGAATCTTTTACTTGGCATAAGAATTAAAACCTAGTTATTTGTAAATAAGTGAATAACTCATTTTATACATGTAATTTGTATTTTTATATTTTACAGAATGTTGTTCCAGCTGAAGTATCCCTTGTTTGTGTAGTGAAGCCAGATGAGTTCTGGGACAAGAAAGTAACACATTTTTGTTTTTGGAAAGAGAAGGACAGACTTGGCTTTGAGGTAAACATTATATATTAAAAAGCAAAAGAAGGGGCCAGAGAGATGGCTCAGTGGAATAAGCACTTCCCTGGCAAGCGCAAGGACCTGAGTTCAATCCCTGGTTCTGAAAATAAATAAATAAATAAATAAATAAATGAATGAATGAATAAATAGCAAAAGAGATGTGCTTTACCTTTTGAAGTAGTATTTTGCTGGTATTATTGTTGTTAAGATCAGTCCTGAGCAGTACTCAGTGTACTTATTGAAAAAATTGCGCTTCTCTGTCAAAGACTTAAAAGCTGTATTTCCATGTATACTGTGTCACTCAATAAGTCATTAATTCCTTGGAGTAACTGTACCTTTTTATTTAAAAAGTTTCATTGGATGCTAAGAGAAAGTTTAATGAATATTAGGAAATCCTAGATATTTTAGAATTGAAGCGAGAGTCCGTTTTCTATAATAGGTCCCAGCTTTTTTAGTATCTGGCTTGATTTTGATGTATGAATAGATTGAATAGGACAAAAATAATTCATGTATGCTATCAGATTAACATTGTTTGAGATTTTTTCTGAATGGCTTGTCTTTCACGTTTTTCTGTATTGCCATTTATGTTGAAGTTTGGAGAACTATCAGTTCTTTCTTACCAACGTTACTCTCTCTCCCTTGCCTTTCTTGTGCAAAATTATATCATATTGTAGTTTAGGCAGAAACCCCCTGCTCCCTTACTCCCCCACCCCTGCCCCCGGCCTCCCCGCCCAGCCCCCCCTTGCGGGGGCAGGTAGGGGACAAAGATTCAGGAATTTTCCATGATGACCCACAGAATTTAGGGAAACACATTCACCAATTGATTGTAAAAGGTATGGCAAACATTTTAGATATCATAAAGGTATTATAAACATTTATATTCTAAACATTTTAAATGTTAGATTTAGGTCTGTGACTCATTTTGAATTTTTGTTTGTATGCGCTTTGGTTTGAAAACGTAAGTTTTATGATTTCAGCCATTTAAAGTTTGTTAGGGTTTTTAATTTTTATTTTTTAACTCAGTGAATGTTCTGTTTTGGTGAATGCCCTGTGCATTTAACAAAAATACATATTCTGCTGTTGTTGGGCAGAGTTCAGTAACTGTCAAGATGATTCATGGTGGTACTTACGTTTTCTGGATCCTGTATCTTGGGTAATGTTCTATCCTCTTGTTCTCTGGGTTTTTTAATAGGAATTTTGCAGTCTCCAGTTTTGCTTGTGGATTTATTTCTCCTTCTATTTCTGTCAGTTTTTACCTCAGGAATTTTGAAGCTCTGTTGTTTAGTGCGTAAGGATTTAAGATTGTTTTCTCTCATCTGTTACTTTTGTAAAGAGAGTTTCTAATAAATACTGTGTGGTTTGGCTTTGCTTTCATATCCCATTTCACAGTCTGTCTTTTATTGGGTGTGTAAGGCTATTTACAGTTAATATAATTTTTGATATGGTTATATTAGAAGCTACCATGTTGCTCAATTGTAGGTGAGTTTTTGAATTAACTGCCTTTTGAATTAAGTATTTTTATGATTACTTGTTCTCGTTATTGGCCTTTAATATGTTAATTTTTGATGGTTGATTTAGGGCTTATAGAATATACATTTTTAATCAGCCTTGTTTCCCATGTGGTAAAAGGGCCTTTGAGTCTGTCACCAATATTTTCTTCCCACTGTTGTCAAACATTTTAATTTTATTACACTGTAAACATAGTACATCATTGCTCTTTGCTATGAACAGTCTACCTGTTGTTTTACAGCAGTTAATTGTTTTAAAAATGCATGTCACACTTATTCATGTCGCATTTGGTATACTTCCCTTCTTTTTGGAGATTAAGTTTGCTGGCCCATATATTCCTTCTGCCTACAGCATTTGTTGTAATGTACTGTATCTTGCAGGGCAAGCCATTGAATTCCTTCAGCTTTTATTTGCATAAAAAAGAAAATCTTTATTTCTTTCGTAAATAAAAACTTTTTAATGGGTATAACATTTTGTTTTATAGGTTGTATGTTTCTCCTAGTGCTTTATATATGTTTAAAGTTGTCTCATGATCTTTTCTTTCTCATTTTCATTGTTGCCAATGAGAAGTCTGTTGTTACTTATATCTTTAACCCTCTCTGCATTTATGTGTCATTTTTTCCTTTAGCTACTGTCAAGATTGCATTTTGATTTTGGTTTTCAGCAGTTTTATTCATTGTGTCTGGAGGTCTTTTCTGGTACTTACTGTGTTTGGTGTCCTCTGAGTTTTATGGATCTCTGCTATCTGCTGTTAACTTTGGAAAGTTCTCATTTTCTTTTCACATGTTTTCTTTAATCCATATTCTTTTTCTACTTTTTCTGGAATCCCAATTGCATATATTCCACTATTTGCAATTTTCTTGTGGGGCGTGGTGGCACACACCCATCTTCGGAGGCTGAAATAGGAAAATCACTTTTAAGCTCCTGAGGAGTATCTGTAGATGTTACCTGGGGAGGGCTGTGTGTCTAGAATCCAGTCGCAATAGGGCACATTTTCCTGTCTCTGCTGAACTTCCTTATCCTTTCTTGTGTGGTTGTCTTGTAGTATTTACGTTATAGTAAAATCCCTACTCATCTGGTCCATCTTACTCTGGTTATGTTATTTGCTGTGGTTCTTTTTTTTTTTTTTTTTTGCAGAACCGGGGATTGAACTCAGGCCTTGCACTTGCCAGGGAAGTGCTTATTCTACTGCGCTATCTCCCTGGCCCTGCTGTGGTTCTTAATGTGGAGTTATTTACTTACTTCCTTTTGTGGCTACCTTGTTAATTTGCTTTGACGGCTGCATATCTGCTTTTGGACAGTAAAGACTGAAGCTAAGTAGTACTTGGGTCTGGCTAGGGCTTTAGTAGTAGAGGGGAAAGGTTGAATATTCTAGCCAGGACCTGAGTTCAGTTTGGGTTTTTTGTTGCAGCTCCTGCTGCTGATTTCCTTAAGGCACCACAGGCCTTTGCACTTCTCTACTGTTACCTTTTTGAGCAGTGTTACAGATCTCTGCATCCTAGTAGAAACTTCCCCACCCTTACCCTTCATTTTGTAACTTTGTTGCTGGGCCGCTTGACTACTAGGCTGACTTGGAGGCATACTGAATACCAGCAGAGGCAGGGCAGATGGCCTGGGCTGCTGGAGAATATGTTTCCTGACAGGGTAGTGGTGAGCTACCTCCATCAGACAAGACAAAGGTGCTGTAAGGAAGGAAGGTGAACGCTAAAGCCTGGAGGCCTGCAGGAGTCAGGGCCAGGGAGGGTGAGCACTTCAGCCAGGCCCTGAGGTCTGCACTTCTTGGCCAGGGACAGGACAGAAATGTTCCTCTGAGAGAATGGAAATGAACAAGGGCCAATACTTGAGAAACCACAGCCATGAAGACCAAATAGGGAGAAGATGCCGTTTGTGAGCAGCATCCCATTCAAACACAAGCATCGGCTCAGGGGTCTGATACCAGCAGGGCCTTGTACTGTATGAATTCAGAGTGGCTAAGAAACCTGTATCTTGGAGGGTAATATTAGAAGGCAGAATTCCTATCTGCCTTACTCTAATGTCATAGCTTGTTATTTTAGAGCACAAAAATTAGTTTCTTGCATCAGTATATATTTTCGTAGACATTGAAGGGATTCAGCTGCAGTATTTTCCCAAGTAAATACACTAGGCACTTACTAAAAAGCCTGTTATCCTAAAGAGATTAGAGTAATTTTAAATACTGGTTAATTCACCACTAGACATATTTGACTTTAAGGGATAGTTAAGCATCAGCGGTTAAATGATACTTAGAGCTTTGAGTTGCAATTACATTCAACATGGATGCTTGTTTAATTAAAAATTATTTCCTGTGGTGTTATTTTGGATCATTTGGGTCGTTATAATAAGCTCATGTTTTTGTATGCATTCTACATATTTTTAAAACCTGTAACTTGATTACAAGTCTTGCTGGTCTTGTAAGCATGAGTAGGTTTTACCTCATAGATTTATGTATAATAGTTTTATTACCAACTATTCACAGTGTTCATCAAATAGACAGTAGTCATTTTAGTGACATCTTTTCTTCACAAGATCTTACATGCTCTTGCCTATCATCCTTTCTTAATTTTTCTTTGAGGTGATCTCTTCTATTGAGTTTTCTGTTATTCCTTGGCCATTGAATATACATTAACATTAGTAGATTTTGTATCTTTCCTGTCTCTCAAATTGGTACCAGATAGTTGCCTTCTTAGTAACTCAGATACTGTAATGTGTTGTAGAAAATTCTGTAAATTTTGAGGTTATCCATTTTGCTGGTCAACAGTTCATCAGTTTTGCCAATCAGAAATTGTCTGAATTTTTTTCTGGATAAAATCTGCAAATTAAACTCTGCTATTACAGAGGTCAGGACTTACTGATCAGTCTCTTCAAAGCCAGTGGAAGGTGCAAGTCTAGCAATACATAAAAGAGCATCAAGTATTTAGTATCTTTTACCTATTTTCAAGATTTAGGTAACTTCTCTGATATATATATATATATATATATATATCTTTATCATAAAGGATATTTTGTTAAACTTAAATTTGGGCATTAATAACATCATACACAATAGGGCATCACTACAGAATAATGGAATCCATTATCTGATGTTTAATATTTCAGTTAATATACTTTTAAAAAATTTAAAATTAAAAAAAAATTTTATTTGTCATATTTATCTCTTTAAATTTTATATCCCAGGCAGATAACAGAGTTGAGCTTTTTGTTTCTGGTTTTTTGTAGTACGAGGAGTTGATCCCCATGGCGTTCCACCACTGAGCTGTATCAGTGGTCCTTTTTATTTTGAAACAGAATTTTTCAAAGTAGGATTCAAACTTGTGATCCTCCTAGCTCATCTTTTGTAAGTGCTGAGACAATAGGTATGCATGATAAACCCAAGTGGAATTAGAGCCTTTTTTTTTTTTTTGCGTGCTTGCCAGGGAAGCGCATATTCCACTGAGCCATCTCCCCGGCCCATTAGAGTCTTTTTAAAAAAAATGTTTTTCAGTGTCATTTTCTAATAAGAGGACTTATATCCTTCAACAGGATCCTGTGTTTAAATACTTTTCTAAAAATATATTTTTACTTAAATTACATTACATTAAAGATTTTAAACATTTATGAATTGACTAGTTAGTGGAAGACCTCTCAGTTGCTCAGATTTATCTTTTTTTTCCATAAATTTAGGACAGGGTCTACGGGATCTACAAGGTCTCACTACATAGATTGGACTTGTACTGATTCTCCTGTTTTCAACCTCCCAAGTGCTGGGGTTATAGTGCTGCCAAGCCCAGTCTCAGGCTCCATCTCAATGTGCCCTGGTTGCAGGGCCGGCACAGCATGCAGGGATTGAGCTCTGGCCGCTGCTCTCTGCAAAAGCAGGCGCTTTAGTCCACTGAGCTGTCTGGCCGGCCCAGATTTATCATTTAGGTAGAACTCCTAATCAACATTATAGCTTTATCTGTTATACATTTTCAAATGAATCATTGGCCAGTAACCAGACTTAAGAGTCACTGATACTGATGTATTAACACTCTAAGGAACATATATATGATAATAGTCCTGCAAATTTGCCTCAAGACAATGATCCCTTTATGTACAAATTGCATGCATTTCAGGGAAATTGTCATGATGTTGTTAGCACCCCAGAAATTATGACAAAAAGACGGTATAAAGTGTGATTAAATCAAAGTTTTTTTTATTCATACAGAATAAAAGATTCTTTACAGATTCAGAGTTACCTACAAGACCAGGGTTGCAAACTTTTTCTTACAAGGAACTAATTAGAATGAAGTCTTAAAATTCTTTTTTATTTTTAATACTTTTTTATTTTATAGATTATAATATAGTGTTAAAACAGAAAAATTACAAGTGATACAGAATTTCACTTAAAGTGATACAAATTTCACAGTGTTTGTTGTAGTACATAGCATTGTCTTCCAACCAGTTATTCATATTAACAGATATATGCATGCAAAATGGGGGGGAAGGAAAGAAATATATAAGAAATTAAGAAGAGAAAAAGAAGAAACAATTGAAAAAAAATTAAGCATTATCTGCTCCTTTCCATAGACCAGCCAAAATTCACAGTATAGTAGCCTAAACCATCTTGCTTACATACTAGATCTATCTCCCCCACTCCCTGTCCTGTCCTTCTCCTCAACTCAGGAACTCTTTTCCTTTTGAATAAGTTCATTCCCTCTTCCCAGTATCTATTGTACCCTTTAGATTCCATTTTCTCTTATAGGTTCTCACACTAAGCAGACAATAGGATGTCTGCACATCTGATCTGATTTATTTCATTTTACAGTGTGGTCTGTAGTTGGATCCATTTACCAACAAAAGTCTCAAATTTATCCTGTTTTATAGCTGAATAATAGTATAGTGTGAAAATATCATACCTTCTTTATCCATTTTTCAGTTGATGGGCATCTGGGTTATTTCCAGGATTTAACTATGGCAGATTATGCTGCTATAAACCTGGGTGCACATATATCACTGTAGTATGATGTTTCACTTCTTCTGGAAAAATACCCAGGAGGGGAATAGCTGGCTTGATTGGAATCTCCAATCCTAGCTTTTAAAGGAATCTTCATACTGATTTCCGTAGAGCTTGGACTAGTCTGCACTCCTACTAACAGTGCAGAAGGGTTCCTTTTCCCCCACAGCCCCTCCAGCATTTGTTACTCTGGTTGACTTCTTGATGTTAGCCATTCTTTCAGGGGTAAGATGGTATCTTACTGTTGTCTTAATTGTCTTAATTTACATTTCTCAAATGACCAATAATATTGAACATTTTTTTTATATATTTACTTGCCATTTATATTTTTTTATCTCAAAAGTGTGTTTTCATCTCGCATACCCATTTTTGGATTGGGTCTTTGAATTTGGGAGGCCTGATGTTTTTAAGTTCTTTGTATGTTCTAGATAGAAGGCCTTTGTCAGAGGGATAGTCAGCTATAATTTTTTTCCAGATTGTTGGTTTTGTTTTTACTCTCTTGGAGATTTCCTTTAAAGTACAGAAAGTTTTCAAAAAGATGAGATCCATAGTTGTCGGTCCTTTGAATTATTTCCATGTTGTTTGATTTTTGTTCATGAACTTTCTACTTACCCTTTTTTCTTTAAGATTTTTATCTCTATGTTCCTTCAGAAGACTTACTGTTTCTGTTTTAATATTTTTAATCTTTGATCCATTTTGACTATAGTTTAGTGTATGGTGATAGATATGAGTCTAATTTTAGCTTTTGGCATATGGAAAGCCAGTTTTTCCAGGACCAGTATTAAAAAGGCTGTATTTCTTCCAGTGAAATGTTTGGCCCATTTACCAAAGATGAGGTGGCTGAGTGTGTTTGCAGTTGAGTTTGCATCTTCTAATCTGTTCCATTGATCCTCAGGTCTGTATCTATGCCAGTATCATGCTGATTTTATTACAGTAGCTTTATAGTAGTATAATTTCAGGTCAGGGATTGTGATACCTCCTGCCTTTCCTTTGTTTCTCAAGATTGGGTTTTATATTCTGAGTCTCTTCCTTTCCAAATGAATTTGAGGAAATTTTTCTCTAGCTCTGTGAGGTATACTAATGGTATTTTAATCAGGATTGCATTGAATCTGTAAAGCAGCTTTAGGAGTATGGCTGTTCATAATGAGGGTTCTTCCTGTCCAGGAGCATGGAATATCTTTCAGCTTTCTCAAATCCTCTTCAATCTTTTTTTCTCAGAGTACCATAATTTTCACTGTATAAGTCTTTTTTTTTTTTTGGTAAGATTGATTCCAACGTATTTCATTTTTTTAGATGTTATTATGAAAGGTGTGAATCCTTCTCTTTATCATGGGAGGATCTTATCTTGCCGTTGAATTTGATAGATAATTTTGCAAGGTACATCAATCTGGGTTGGAAGTTACTTTCTTTCAGGACCTGAAATGCTTGACTCCAAGCTCTTGTTGATTTGATGGTTTGTGTTGAGAAATCTGCCATGATTCATATGGGCTTTCCCTTATAGGTGATCTGTTTTTTTCTCTAGCAGCTTTGAATATTCTATTCTTTTGTTCAATTTCTGAGATCTTGACTATTATGTGCCTAGATGTAGATTTATTTTGATTGTGGCTGTTTCGAGTTCTATATGCCTCGTGTAACTGTACATCAGGTTCCTTCCTCCTGTTTGGAAAATTTTCTGCTAGTACTTCTGCACATAATCCTTTTATGTCATTTGTGCTATCTCTTGCTGCTTCTTTGACACCTGTTATTCTTACATTGTTTTTCTTTGCATCTTTCCTTTCATGTTCATTAGCTACACTGTTGTCTTTAAGATCTAAAGTCTATCATTCAGGCAGTTTTGACAGCTTTCAGTGGAGGTCCTGAATTTCCTGGACAGCTGTTTGGGTGTGTTTTATG
Source organism: Tympanoctomys barrerae (assembly GCA_002564285.1). Taxonomy (NCBI): domain Eukaryota; kingdom Metazoa; phylum Chordata; class Mammalia; order Rodentia; family Octodontidae; genus Tympanoctomys; species Tympanoctomys barrerae. Next base: position 3,004 of record NDGN011369612.1, on the reverse strand, counting down.
CATTGTAATACTTTCCTGTACTGTTCATTCAGTGTTTCTGGCATTTTTCTGTTCTCTATTTTATTTTAATCTATGTCTTTAGCTCTGCTGCACAATTCATTCATGACTGTTGTCATTTGTTTTTTGACCTGAGAGATTACTTCTGATCTTATTTCTTCTATAGCATGATAGACTTCTTTATTTCAATTCCTCTCATTTCAGAAATTTCAGATACGTGGTTTCAAAGTTCTGATATGTCTTTGTCTCCTGGTTTTGTTCTAGGTGGGCTGGAGGAGGATTGAGATTGCCTTTTACTTCAGAGTTTTGGCTTTTTTGAAGCTCCCAGTAGTCATCCAGACTTAGCAGTGGCGGGAAAGTGGCGAGGCGTGTGTCAGTAAGGTTGTTGCTACAGTGGGGAGCAGGTTAGGACTCACCAAGGCTCTCACTACTAGTAGGGGTGACTGACTGATGCTCAACAGTGCTTCGGTGTAGGTGGTGGGTGTTGGCCAGATTCACCAGGATCCCATGGGCCGCCCAGAATCCTCCTAAATTCTTAAAGTTGGACCAGTGCCAGCACAAGCTCCCTACCTGTGTGCTAGGAGTCAAGGGACGCGACTCACCAGAGTCCTGCTGGCTGTCCAGAGTGCTCCAAAATTCTTAAATGGATGAACTAGGCACCAGGAAAGCTCCATGCCTACGTGTGCTGGGCCTACAAATTGCAGCTCTCCTGAGTCCCACAGGCTGCTCAGGGTCCTGCTAAGTTCTTAAAAGGTTGTATGGACATCAGCACAAGCTCCATGCCTGTGCACTGGGGGCTAAAGTCCAAGTTTACCAGAGTCCCACAGGCTGCCCTAAAATTATTTTTTAAAAGTCAAAGGTTTTTCTAGTATAAAAGAATTTCAAATATCAAGTCATAGAAATAGGCCCCTCCCTTAATGGCCGTGTAAAATTTGCATTGTAATTTGAATATAGCCTCAAAATTTAACATGAAAGCGATAATTGTGATGTCAATTGTCAGCTTAATTGTCAGCTTGACTGGGCTTAGAGACTCCTGGGGAGTTGACTGGATTGCAGGGCACCATCAGTGCTCATCTGTGGTCTTCACTGCTACTTGTAGTGAGGGTACCGACCGTGGGTGGAGCCTGTGGAGGGGGGTGTAGATCCCGCCTGCTCTGCGACCCTGCTCTTCCCAACCCCCAGGAGCAGCTTTGCTCCTTCAGGCCTTCCACTGTGGTGTTTCTGCCTTGGAGCAGCCAGCCATGAACTAAAGCCTTGGAAACTGTCGGCCACAGGAACTTCTCTCGGCTGTGTATTTTGTCCCAGTTGCATCATGGCAGACGAGGAGCTGGAGCCCCTGAGGAAGCAGAGGCTGGCCGAGTTCAGGCGAAATGCAGGGCTCCAAACGCTGCAGCACAACAGGAAGCAAAGCACAGGGAAGCAGAAAGGAGAAACGGTATCTCAGCTCGGGTTCTGGACCAGTCGGCCCGGGCCAGGTTCAGTAACCTAGCGCTTGTAAAGCCTGAAAAAGCAAAAGCAGTAGAGAATTGCCTCATACAGATGGCAAGACACGGACAGCTGAGCAGGAAGGTCTCAGAAAACAAGCTTTAATAGAAATCCTTGAAACAGTAAGCCAACAAGCAGAAAAGAAAACAACAGTGAAATTCAACAGAAGAAAAGTAGTAGACTCAGACGAAGATGACGATCACTGAACTGAAAGCGTTTAGAGACTGAAAACAGCACGTGTAGGACAAAGTTAAAATCTGCATGAATGCTAAGAAGGATTTTTTTTTTGATGGCTCAGACTGCCTTAAGGGCGGGTCTGGTAAGGCATGTGAAGCTGGGGATCGAACCATGGTCTCCTGTGCCTGACTGTGTTTGCATCAGCAGGCAAAATCTGCATAAATTGATGTTTGTCTTTATGCCTTTAAAAATAAACTTGTTCTGCAAGATAAAAAAATCTATATAATATTTGAATTAACATTACCTGTTGCTATTATACACTTGCTGCTTTTTGTACTTTTTAATTTTTCACTTTTATTCACAGTGGGGGGTTTGTTTCTTTGTTTTTCCCCTTTGAGCCTGGTTTTGCTTTATAGATCACGTTGGTCTTGAATTCTGGTCAGTCCTCTTGCCTCAGCCTTCCAAGTGCTGAAATTACAGGTGTGCATCATTATCATGCCTGGCTCACAGTGTTATTTCTTATTAGCTTTTTCACTAAAGATTGCCAGCTCTATAATTATAGGTAGTGTTTCTTTAGAATTTTCACCAATTACATCATTATATTATTTTTATAGTTAGTATCATAGTATGAAGGAGGATTAGACATAAGGAGTAGGACCTAAGCATGATTTTGGGGAGGCCTTTATTTTCTAATTTTACTTTTAATTGTAATGATACTGATACAGGGAGAAAAACTGATCTCAGGTGGGTGACCTCCAAAGGACAGGGAACCTCCAAATGATACAGGGAAAAAAGTCTCCCGACCTGACCTGCATGAGGTTGTGTTCTCTAAACCGAAGAATGAATTTTAGGAACAAACGGAGGTTAGGAGCAGAATATATTTATTGAGGGAAAGAAAGCTCCTGTCCAAGAGAGGGACAGGCGGGGGGCCTGAGTGGGTAGTTCCCCCGGAAGCTGTCTCTTCTAGGGACTTTTATAGTGTAAAACCATGTGGGGCTAAGGTAGAGAAAAGGGAACTCGCTTAGGTGGATATGGGGTGGGACAAACTATGGTGAAGCAATGAGATTACAAGCACCATTGTTCAGGTAAAATTGATTATGCCCAGGACCAAATGGGGAAGTGAGTCGCAGAGTAAATGGGCAGGAACATGGGACAGAGTTTCTTCCTTTTAGGGGTTGGAAAACAGGACAGGGTCTCTTCCAGTTGGGGGTTAGGCTAGTGACTCACTTGGGTCTTTCCAGATGATCAATACCTATTTAGAATGTCAATCCTGTGCTAATCTTTTAGCATTTATTTGGCCTTTAGGTCTTTAGGTCTGGTTCACAGCAGGAGCATCCGCCCCTCC